>APFE031752675.1:38166-67654 GCA_000404065.3 Pinus taeda | reverse complement strand
AGATCTGTCCTCTGATTAAGTTGCCATCACCTGTACCAACCTCTGAGTGAGTTGCCATCAAGGACAACACTTGAAACATAATGCCAACATCTTCAAGGTGAAGCAAGTAGCAAAAGGAAGCATAGAAAAGTACAAGGCTAGATTTGTGGCCAAGGGGTACTATTAGGTGCAAGGGATTGACTATGAGGAGACATTTTCTCATGTAGCAAGGTAATCATCCATTAGAACAAGCCTTTCTTTGATTGCATAGATGGGGTGGAAGATCCACCAGATGGATGTGAAAACAACATTCCTCAATGGAGTTATAGAGGAGGATGTGTACACCAAGAAACTAGAAGGCTTCAAGACTTTTTATCGAGAGTCTCATGTGTGCAGACTCAAGCAAGTGTTGTATGGTCTCCAACAAGCACCCTGTGCTTGGTACATCGGGATCAATAGTTATCTCACCTTTTTGGGTTTCACCAAAAATGAAGTGGATGCAAACCTCTATCATCTTTTGGTAGAAGGTATTGTTGATTATAGGTTTATATAATGATGACTTGATCTTGATTGGTAATGAGGAGTTAATTAGATATTGCAAGGAGGACCTTGCAATAGAGTTTGAGATGAAGGACATGGGTCTCATGCACTACTTTCTTGGATTGGAATTACGGCAAGGTGATGGGGAACTATTTGTCTCTCAGAGCAAGTATGCCAACGAGATACTTCATAGGTTCTGCACGGACAAGTGCAAACCCATGGAGACTCCTCTAGTGACCAACTGGAGGAAGGAGGATGCCACTTCAGGTGAGGAAGTGGATGTGATTGTTTATCGACAGTTGGTGGGTTCACCCATGTGTCTTGTGAACACACGACCAGACATATGCTTTGCAGTCAACCAGCCGAGTCAAATTATCGTTAGGCCAACCAAACTATTTTGAAGGGCAGGTAAGCATGTTTTACGGTACCTCTAAGGCACTACCTAGTTTGGACGATGGTACAGATGGACAGAGGGAGTGGATCTATTTGGCTTCACAAATGAAAATTGGGCGAGATGTCCATCAAACTAGAAAAGTACATGAGGTGGAATTTTCATTGTTAATTCTGCATCAGTTTCTTAGTACAACAGGAAGCAGAGATCAATGGCACTCAGATCAACAGAAGTAGAATACATGGTTGCAAGTCAAGCAACATGTGAGGCGATCTGGATGAGAAAGATACTTGTTGTCTTGTTTGGTTAGATGATGGATCCTACTGTGATTTACTATGATAATCAGAGTTGCGTCAAACTCTCTGTGGACAACTTGGAGGCAATTAACTAGTGTGACATGGCTTATATCACTCGGTTTACTCAATAAATTTGAGTTAGAGGACTTGGAGTTTAGTTAAGCATGTGTGATTGCTAAATTTTAGTAATCGAGTTCAATTATTTTCAGTTGTATTCAATTAACTGACCTCTAAATATTGTTAGAGTGAGTTGAAAGTCAGTTGTGCAGTGGGACAACAGTCTAACTTAGATATCTATTAGTTAACTAATCAATCAACCTAAAATAGCTAGTGCATGCAGAGAATTTGAGTTCCTTAGCTGAAGTCGAGATGACAAGGTAGTGTAACAAGAATTTATAAACTAGTTTGAGTGTACAGGTGTTGCATGCAGTCAGATGATCAATCCTTGGGAATAGTACAATCAATTGGAGGAAAATTCATAAATAATAGGGGCTAATTTCCTTGGGATTTGCGCGAGGAAATAGGAGCATTGGTGAGATGATAGTTGGCTAAGTGTTGGCCAGAGTATGTCATTGAGCAAGAGAACAATTATTCTTTTGCAAGCTGAGCTCAAAGATGGAGCTAGCAATTGTAATAGCTTCTTAATTCAATTGATTAATGCAAAGAGGCTTCAGGGCTTTTCCCCAATTGGGCTCCCCTATAAATCAATGTGTACTTGTGGTTTTTCTTATTGCATGTTTATGCTTGTTGTTCTAAATTATGAATTTCATTCTACATATTAGTAGAGTAGAATTGTGTCTCATGATTTTCACTTAAAATTCTTGAGCAGTTGCAATTTATATCAAATTTCTACATTTATACTCAAATCAAAGTCAATCTACCTTATGTAAATTTGCCAGTGCAATAAAACTTTGGATTTGAAATCTATGCATATACCTGGCTTCGATTTGCTTTCGATTTACACCAACAGTTTGGTGATAAAGATGCATTGAAATATCCATAACACTTACGTACTTTGGAGGTACCTTATATGCATATTATCTACCTAAGATTTTCCAAACATAGGAAGGGTAGAGTTCTCAATTGGTCCAATATATTTATTTCTTTGTATTCTCCCTTTTGCCCAAGGTTTATTCTTGTTTAGATAACTTTGTTCTAAAATGTCATTTAAAAATATGTGAATTAGTATGATTATCATATCTTAATTATATTTCAGTAGTTTTTTCTTGATGTCAAGAGTGCCAAGGCCGTGCCCTTCAAGAACTTGCCTTCGAAGTTTCAAGGGTTCGTTGGTCATGCCCTTCAAGAAATTCCCTTGAAGTTCCAAGGGTGCCACATCATTTGTCCTTCAAGAATCTAATGACTACGAGGGGAGAAAATAGGTGTGATGATGGAGATTGACATCCTCTGGACCTATGTCGCCCTTTATAGTGAGACTAATGGTGTTGAGGATCAAGGAATCCACCTTCATGCATTTCCCCCAAAAAAATCCTCGTGAGCAACCCAATCCAAGGTTTTCCCCCACGATATCGTGATTTTCAAGGCAAAGGTATCTCAACACCTTCCAATCCAATTCATGGAGGGAGTGTTGGTGGGTGAAATTAGGGATGTTGTCCCACCACTCCCACGAAGTTCCATCTATCCATATAGCCCCATCACCCATGTGTGAGTCGTTCATCCAAGCATCTAACCTATGTTTGTAGCCACTATCATGTCATTAGAATTCACAATATAATTTTAAATTGAACTTTTTTTTTTTAGACAATAATATGTATTTCAAATAAAACAAGAGGTTATTGACTCATCACATCCAAGTGCATCTGGGTGGTCTCCCGCCACACTCAATGATCATCAATAATATTTGATTCATAATATTAGTCACCAATATAATTTTCTTTGTTAAATAATTCATCATCATGACATAATCATCAACATCTTTGTAATTGTGAGCAAGAACTAATATAAACAAACACATAATGAATCCATCATACAATTATACATAGTCATAAAACACATCCATCACAATTATTATCATCATAACATCAAACTAGAAAAATAATTATTATCACATCATTTATAGTAAGAGTTAAATATCTAGATCCTAGACCTGAGGTCCTCAAAGAATATCAAGGCTAATTTCATATCAAGGTCAGTGAACCAAAGTGGGCTCTACATTTCTAATGAAAATTTTAAAAGGAGAAGCCTAAGTAATATAAAATTGTTGTATACAAAGTCTTATTTATTGAAGTTGTCTAGAAACCAATGATCATCACGAAACTAGAATAATTTAGTGTTGATATATATATATATATATGATCTGGAATTTATCCAGGACAAAGAATTAAAGGTATTACAGACTCATGTGCATGGATGTGCCTATGTTACTTATGCAACAGATTGATAAGATTGCTATAATACATAGACACTGAAGCAATCAGAGAAAACATAACAGTAAAACATGTAAACAAAACAAGTTTAATAAGGAGTTCACCCAATGCTTCTGGGCCATGTCTCCTGGTCTAGCCTTTTAGTGGTGAACTCTCTATTATGTTTTCAAGCAGAGTTTTTACAACAGTGAGCTCGATCTGAGACTCACTTAAACAGGATAAAGTCAGTAGGAATGGAGTATTGTTGTAGATCTAACCCAGAAACATATAGCTCTAATACCACTTGTTGTAGCTCTAACCCAAAATGATATAGATCTGATATGAAAATATAAGATTATGCAAATAAACCCAAGAAATAAGATAGAATGATTCTTTATTGATATCAAACCCTTAAGGTAGGGCAACACCATACATTCACTCCTTAAGGAAGGAGAATACTCCACAAGCCATATGCCTGTTCATACAAGAATACTTCTCTTCGTATCTCTCCATGTGGAGTCTCTAGCCTCTATATAGGCCTCATACATACAATACCATGGATCATTACCATGGTTTCCTCATACCATCAACTAATACCATGGGCCCCTTACATTATTATTAATTACTTGTGGTCCCTTATATGACATGGGTTAACCACCTTATTTATTACTATGGCCCATCCCATTATTACATTATTACCTTGGGTACCTCCCTCGGTACCCCATATTACCCCCCCTAGGTATATAACATTCCACCCCCTTTAGCATGTTTCGTCCCCGAAACATGGGAAGAACACAAATAATAAGATCTACTCAAAAGAGTAGTCCACTGATACCATGCACGTGCATCTAGCCATCCAAGAGAAAGGTGAATCCTCGATCTCGCTCGCTGGTGCCTCGCTCGCTTGAGATGGAAGTTGACCGTGGTAGCTCCTCTGTGTTGATGTGTAGTAGGTGGATCTCCGCTTCTCCCTATCCATTTTGTGGGGGTTGTTGTCGTTGTGACTAACTGGTTGCCATCTTGATGGTTGTCTTACGGGGTGATGTGGGTGATGAGATGTTGAAGTTTTAACCCACGGTGTCTTCTTCTTTAATTCACCCTGCTGAGGTGCCTGTTGTGGTGTCTTCTTTTCCAATATGACTTCAACCACTGAGTCCTCCTCTGACGTATCAGCACCTGTAACCTTTTCTGCTTCAGCCTCTGTTTGTGTCTGATTGTCGACCATCAACTGCTCATCATCTGATATGTCAGACCCTGGAACATCTTCTGCTTCAGTCTCCTTGGACTCTATCTGTTTATTAATGGAAATATCCTGTAATGTAATTTTCTTCTTTTTATACCAGAGCTTTAGGAATTTCTTCTGCAGATTAATATTTATAGTACCCACTAATTCCATCCAAAGGTATCCCAAAACAACATCCATGTTATCCATATCTGAAGCATAAAAATCACCATGAAACACATACTTATCCATAGAAAGTTTCAAATCCTTATAAATTTGAACATCCTTATCATCAACCTGTGTATTTTCAATATGTTTTGCTGGAACTTGAAATTTGTTTGCCAAATTAACATTGATGAAATTATGCTTGCAACTAGGATTGATAGAAACAATGATCTTCTCTTTCTGAATTAATCCATGAACCTGTAATAAGGATATACCAGTAGGAAATAGACCCACATGTTTCTCCTTATCTTGTTTTCTGGCATGAGACCATCTTTCCAAAAGTAATTTTTCAAATTCTTCATCGGGCAGGTTGAGACACTTCTTTTGGTTAAGTAATCCCCACCATGTGGCTGCCTCCTCTCTAAATAGCTCCACTACAAACCATTTCCAATTGTTTTTCCATAATGATTTCTGTTTTTTAATGTATTCTTCAATAGTAGGACCATTATCTTTTCCTGTAAAACCGTAACCCGCCATGAAGAGGGTTTTGAGAAAACTTTGGCGAAAATTTGAAATTGTCATAGTTTAGTCAATATTGCTCAGAATCTCTATCATAACCTGTTTTTGGAAATGGAACAACCATTCTGCATCTACCCATGTGATAGAAATCATGATTCAGACACTGGAATTTCAGATCTGCGCTGCTACTCTCCCGCCGTCACCCAAAATTTCTGCAAAAAGAGCTGATTTTAAATCAGCGATATCTCCCTCATCCGGACTCCGATTCAACTGATTGTTTTTTTGAATTTGGGTATTTTTTCACAAAGAATCCAGATATACACTTAGATTGTGCAGATATGGTGCCAAGAGGTCTAGAACTGCGCCGCAAATTCGCTGCCCCGAAAAATTGTCTCCAACCCTACTGATTTTTAGATTAGCGATATCTCCTTCATCCGGACTCCGATTTGACCGATTTTTTTTTTTCACATCAGCTATTTTTTCACAAGGAATACAGATCTGCAATCATATTTTTCAGATCTTGAACCAAAACATACAGATATGATCTGCAAACTCGTCGCCCTTGAAATCCTGCAAAAAGTATAAAAAAAATTCCACTTTTGTGCCCAAGAAAGTGCTCTGATACCACTTGTTGTAGATCTAAACCGGAAATATTATGATAATAGAAATAACCCAAGAATAACAAGATAGAAATAGATAGAAATGCTCCTTTATTATCAAACCCTTAAGGTAGGGCAACACCATACATTCACTCCTTAAGGAAGGAGAATACTCCACAAGCCATATGCTTGTTCATACAAGAATACTTCTCTTTATATCTCTCCATGTGGAGTCTCTAGCCTCTATATAGGCCTCATACATACAATACCATGAATCATTACCATGGTTTCCTCATACCATCAACTAATACCATGGGCCCTTTACATTATTATTAATTACTTGTGGTCCCTTATATGACATAGGTTAACCACCTTATTTATTACTATGGCCCATCCCATTATTACATTATTACCTTGGGTACCTCCCTCGGTACCCCATATTACCCCCCCTAGGTATATAACAAGTGCACAGACTCTCCTTACTAAAACTCGACCTCTGAGGGTCACAATAGTATGACAGGCCTATGCCGAGGAGTTTGCTTGAACCTCTTAAGCCTTCAATGGAGTACACAGACTCTCTGACTCTCTCTGGCTCTATCTGGCTCGATGTTGCCTTCAGGATAGCTCAGCTTCTACTCTCTGTTCTCTGTTATTAGCTTCTTGCGTGTTTGTATGTGCCTCTCTGTATTTTTTGTTCCCCCCTCTACTTCTGTCAATTCATGGCTTTAAAGCCTGTTTGTTCTTTGACTGCTCGTTTCCGCTTCCTGGCCTTCTAATTTCCTAACCTTTGTCTGTTCAAATTCCTCTACTCTGTGTCATCATCACTGGGTAATGCCTTCTAGGGAGGTGGCCACTTGTTTCCCAACGAACTGGTATCAGATTCCTTGAATCATTTTTGAATGGTTGTTAATTTTGTTTGCTTCAAGATCGCCCACAAATCATGAATCATTTTCCAACTCATCATCCACGTCAGACTTCAAATCCCCTGCCATCTTGCTTTTTGACCTGTCAAATCCAGTCTATCATCGGGACGCATCTCCGTCATTGATCTGGGCCCCCCAGATTCTACGATCGTCCTTCATATCGAGCGGACAAGTCGCACGGTGTTTACCCGTCAGATGTGGGCAATTTTCTCTCTCATCTGCCCGATCCATGTCGCTCGATGTGCGGCATCGGGTAGGACTCGGTCAAAACTGCTTACCGCCTTGAAGCCTTCCGATATCCCGCCGGTTTGGGGAATCTCGCGCTATAGAACCGAAACAGTTATTTTTTGGAATTTTATAGCGATTTCGAGTTCAAGCGCTTCAAGGCTTTCCTTCATTGAGGGGGACGCCCTGCGATATGCAATTGCACTAATCGCGTATCAGAATCCACCTATGTTTCTTAATTTAGCCTCCAGTTTTGCCAGTTTTGTGCCATTGCGCTTTACCATGGGCCAACGATCTGCGCGCTCGACCGAGTGTCCTCATTGCTCCGCTCTGGCTACAACTGCAACTATTACGAGGATTCCTTGTGATAGCTTTGACTTTTCTAAGACTTGAATCTTTTAGCATAATTTGCAACAGTCATGAAAACTTAGAGAGTTTTTAGGATCTAATTCGAATCATGGCCTTCCCACTAAAAAGGCTTTTGTAGCACAAAAAGTTGGTTTTCTTTCAAGCATCAATCAAGTGAGGGTATTGTTTCCCCGGTTGCTCAATTTCTATCCATTTCGCATTGCTTGGCTTTGAACCTTTGAGTATGATCCTGAGGTATTCAACATCCCCTCTGTGTGTAGTTCTTACCTTCCTGTCCAAAACTGTATCTTCCTACAACTCATTAAGATATTCAGGTAACAGATCATCAATAGAAGGCAATTGACTCTGCTCTTCAAGATCTTCATTTAATGAAGGTTCAAATAGTCTCAAGTTGTCTACATTAACAACTAAGTAGATGTGCATGTGAGCTGGTAGATCAAGGCGAAAAGCATTCTCACCAATTTTCTCAAGTATCTTGAAAGGTCCATGCCTTATTAGCTTCAGCTTCTTACCTTCACCTTGCATTCTGTCTTTGTTGATATATAGCCAAACTTGATCACCAAATTGGAAACTATGCTCCATTCGATGCTTGTCATGCCTTGCCTTGTACTTGGCTTGGCTCTTTTCCAATTGTTCCTGTACTGCCTCGTGAATCTCTTGGATTTGTTCAATGGACTTGGTTGCCTTGTCCACATCACTGTGTCCATCAGCTGCTTTGTCTTTACCAAAGACAAAATCCAAGGGAGACCTTGGTGTGAAACCAAAACAGGTCTTGACAGGAGATCTCTATGTAGAAGAATGTTTAGCTCAGTTGTAAGCATGTTGCAGATAACATAAATGTTCATCCCAAAGTTTGGGATGCTTGCTACAATAGCCTTTGAGCAACTAGATCACTGTCATGTTAACCACTTCTGTTTGGCCATTTGTTTGCGGGTGAAAAGTTATGCTCTTCTTCAGCCTGGTGTCCATCAATTCCCACAAACTTGACCAAAATTTCCCAACAAATCAGGTATCTCGATCAGATATTATGGAAGTGGGTAATCCAAAATGAACCCATACATGCTGAAAGAACAATTTTGTAGTTTGTTCAACTGTAATATGTTTGTTACAAGTATTAAAAATACACATTTTGCTGAACCTATCACAACAACATATAAATAGCCATGACCTTTCCTAGATTTAGGCAGTCCTCCAACAAAGTCCATGGAAACACTTTCCCAAGGATGAGAAGGAACTGGTAGTGGAGTGTACAAGCTTAGTTTTCTATTGTTGGGCTTGCTTTTAGCACACATGGTACACCCTCTTACATATCTAGAAACTGTCTCATTCATTTTTGGCCAATAACAAAATCTTTGTAGTTGTGCAACCGTTTTACTTACACTAAAGTGACCTGATATTAGAGAAGTGTGTGCTTTTCGAATTATCTTTACTCTTTCAGTTGGTGGAATGCATAGCTTCCGAAAATGATACAAGAGTTGGTCCTTAACATGATAATCCAATTCTTCTACTCATTTTCCTTGACTTAAAGTTGCATATACATCTTTAAAATCTATATCTTGAGCATATTATTCAATGTAGCTCTCATGCAATACTGAATTATGCTTAAGTATAGTAGATGCATTTATAATTGGTATAGATAACATATCTACAACTTTATTGTGTATGCCCTTTTTATATCTGATGACTAAATGAAATTGTTGTAGAAAACCCATCCATCTATAGTGTCTTGATTGCTGCAACTTAGTTTGGGAGTGTAGCTATTGAAGTGGTTGATGATCAGTATGTATAACTGTCTCTTTTCCCATTAAGTAATGTTTCCGCTTTTTCACACTCTGTAGTAATGCATACAATTTTTTTTATCATATGTGGGATAGTTAACTACTGCATAATTAAACGTCTCAAAATGACAACATATGGGTTTACTGTGTTGCATCAACACTACTCCCATGGCATAGTCACTGGCATCTATTTCAATCTCAAATGGTCTTTGAAGATCAGGCAATGATAGTACTGGTGTTGTACTAATTTTTTATTTCAAGGTGTTGAAGGCTTTCTGATGTTTTCCTCCCCACTGAAACACCTTGTTCAATCATGTTAAAGCATATAAGGGAGTTGTAATTAAGGAAACGTTAGAAATAAACTTTCTCCAATATTGTGTTGCTCCTAAGAAGCTTCTAACTTCTGTAGCAGATTTGGGTTTAGTCCAGTTTACAATGACTGCAACCTTAGAGGGATCTATCTTCAATTCACCAACCCCTACTATATGTCCCAAATAATTCAAAGATGTTTTGCCAAATTCACATTTTGAGAGTTTAACATAATTTTTTTCTCTTTTCAAAACATCTAGTGCCTGCTTAACATGCTTTAAATGCTCTTCCCATGTTTGCTAAATATAAGAATGTCACCCAGGTATACAATAACAAAATCATCAAGAAAAGGTCTGAGTACATCATTCATTACTCTCATGAAAGTAGCAGGAGCATTAGTTAAGACAAAAGGCATAACCAACCAATCAGAATGGGAGTTTTCAATAAGAAAAATTCCCCCATGGATAGATTAACGCAGTTTTATGTTGATCAGCTGGGAGTATGTTGATTTGGTTGTAGCCAGAAAATTCGTTCATGAATGAAAATATTTCATTTCCAGCACAATCGTCAATTATTTGATCGATATAGGGGGTAAGATATTTTTCCTTTGGACAATCCTTAATGATATCCCTATAGTCAACACATACTATAATGGTTCCATTTTTCTTGTTAACAAGTACATATTGTACACCCAATCAGTCAAGGGAATCAGGTAGATGAAACCTGCTTTGAGAAGTTTCTCAGCCTCAGCTTTAATCGCAACAGCCTTTCATGGATGCAATGGATGTAACCATTGTTTGATAGGTTTTGCATCCAGTTAAGTCTTAATTTCATGCACAACAGTGCTTGGCTCAATTCTTGGCATTTCCTCATAGGACTAGGAAAAAATACAAAAGGTTTCTTGAAATAGGGCTTTGTATGTTTGAATTTCTTCAAGGGAGAACGAAGAACCTATGTGAATATTTTCAATAATCCATGTTTTGACTGGGATATCAATGGCAATCATTGTAGATATGTTTTCAAAGCTATTTTCAAATTCATCTTGAAAAGCTGACATGGGCCATTCCAAATTATCTACAATCTCAGGCCAAAACATAGTTTAAAAACAATTCTCGATTTTATCAGAGTTAGGGAGAAAGATGAACGATGATGATAATCTTCTTATGGAATTTCATCTGAATGCATGACATCCATAATACTTTCATCAGTTGGAAACGTATTGTTGAAAGGATCAGGAAGTGAAATTGGTTCTAACCAAGGTAAAGGAGAATAATCATCATTGATCATATTCACTTAATCAATCTCAAAAGATTGTGGGTCATAAAACGATTGAACTGTCTGGTAATCCAATTCAAGAAGGTTCAAAGGCATCTCATTTCCATAACAGGTCAATTCAAACACTAAAGGTATTATCCACGAATCATAAGATTCCATAGTGCTTGATGTAATCATGTTAACCTTAGCAAAATTAGAAGGAAATTTCTGTGGGGGGAGTGCAAAGGTTCCCATCAATGATGACTCTTTGAGCAAACCAACACCACTATCCTCATAAGGAGAACTAATTTTTCCAACAAAAGGTATCTTTCCCGTAGAGTTAGGGTCAGAAGTGTAGAAAGACAATTGGTCTACATTGACAAATTCCCCTTTGTGAGGGAATTATATCATACGAAAAACTAATGAGACCACTACAGATATAGCGTAGGTCCAACTTCAACCAAGCAAAAGGTTATAACTGAGTTGAGAATCAACAACTTCAGCTTCAATCACTATCGTTTTACCCTCTAACTCTATACGTATATCTTTTAAGATTCCATAAGGGTGAAAACCTCTTCCATCAAAGGATTTGAGAGTGATAGGTGATTGATTGATAGTTGGAGAACCTAAAGCTTTCCAACAAGAAATCGACATGATACACATAGAATCTCCTTCGTCAATGACTGCATGAAACACTTGTCTTGTTTTAACAAAAAATAGAATCTAGAATTCCAGTTGATGCGAGAGTCTAGGTATATGACTTTCAAGATCAAAGATAATAATATTACAATCTTGTGGATCAATAGCTCCAATAGTTGACAATAGTAACTTTCTTTGTGTTGGACATGTTTGCAGCACCTCAAGAGCTGACATTACTGAAGGAGACATAGTTAGGTCTTCAACAATGTTGTAATTCTGAGCAGCTCTAATATGTGGGTTGAAAGTTTATTTTCGAAGAACACCTTTGGGAGGTGGTCAAATCATCATGTCAAGATTCAATTTCTTGATCTATAATGGTTCAGAAGGAGGAGGAGGAATTGAACTAGAAGGTTGAAGAAATGAATTAGTTGCATTCCCATAACTTATTGTGAAGACATCATCATGATATCTTGTGATGTGGAAGAATATGTGTTACGTGAAACCATTTTGCAGCCTTGAGAAGGAAAAGGATCCTCCAAAACAACGAGAGTTGGAGAACCTTTAATGAATTTGGTAACCTTTTCTCGATGTGGGCATTCCTTCATACAGTGATCCTCATTACATATTAGGCAAGGGTAACGAGGTTTCATTTTCTCGCCAATAGGTTCATTTTTAGTGGGTTTCTCCTTCGAAGATGAATTTTATTTTGCTTTACCTTTCCCCTTCGTTTTACCTCCAGACGATTGATTCTTGCCATTAGATGATTCTACGACATTAATTTCGAAAATAGCTTCCAGGGAAAGTTTTTCAGAGGGTGAATCTTGCATGGCCAAAGTCTAAGTATTTTTAGAATTTTTATTTTTACCCTTAGATTGTTGCCTAAAAAAACCCATTATACCATCAGTGGCATTAGATCCCGTAGGAGTTGAATTTGTTTGATCATTCAAAATTGTCGGACGAGGTAAATTTGGGATTTTCTTGTACAAGGTTCTAGATTGGGTATAGACTAAGTCTAAGTGCTGGGCATGAGAAATTACCTATTATTCCATCACAACACCTCCCTTAGAAACATACTCGATAATAACGGGAAGCAATGACTTCGTAAACCATTAAGCTAAAATCTTATCTGGAATAAAAACTTTGACTAACTGACGTTTATGTCTCCATTCATTAATATGATAATAAATGTGAGTGGATTTTGATTGTTTTAAGGAATTCAATAGTTCAGTACCTGTATCGTATCAAATCGATAGCTGGAAATGGGTCAAAAAAATTATTGCTTGAGAGTTAAAGTTATGGAAAGAAGCGCGAGGTAAGTCAATGTACCATTTAGCTTCCGAACCAGTTAAAGTTCTTTGCAAAAGTTGAAGTCTGATAGAATCATCGATTAAGGGATTTGATGCACACCAAATATGATATGTCATCACATGATTGGATGGTTCTTCTCCTGATTTTCCTTCAAACTTTGGTATGTCACTCAATAACTTGGTGGGAACCATCGTCCAAAAAGGATAATAATAAATAGGATCATTCGTTAGCCAAGATAAATCTGGTAAATATAGGGTTGAAATGAATGGTAACTGTCAGTGAGGGTCTTGCTACAGAGTCTAATAACCCTGCGGGTTAACTCCAAATCCTGGAGGAGGATACCAAAGATATCCTAGAATAGCCTGTGTAGTTGGAATTTGTATTCCACCAGGGTAACCTAGGTGAATCATACCACGTTGGGGTTGAAGAGGGACTTGATAAGTATGACTAGGGTATGGTTGACTCTAGAAAGGTTGACTTTGACCCATTTGACCCAAGTAATATTTCCCCTATACAGGTTGAGCTTACAAAGGTTGACCTTGAACAAATTGACTTTGGATATATTGACCTTGAAAAGGCTAGTTTTGGAAACTTTGACGAAAGGTAGAGCTTGAAAAACTTGACCTTGAAAAGTTGGAACCTCGTAGGCTTGACCTTGAAAAGGTGGGCTTTGAAAAGCTTGGCCTTGAAAAGGTGTTTGCATTGTTCTTGTACCAGGTTTTCTAATAGGAATCTGTGGTGTAGACTGGATGGTAGGATCAGTTTGATATGCCTATTCTTCGCGGATGACCTATGTAGTCTATAGAACATGTATTTGGGGGTAACTTCAATGGTCATTTGTGATACTCCTGGGATAGGCATCTTAGGTGAACTTGGAACTAATTGCAGAACAGGCGTCTGAATAGGAATTTGAGGTGCACCCTAAACAGGTTGTTCAACAGGTTTTTGAGTTGGTTGATGAGCAGGTGTTTGCATAATTCTCTAAATAGGCTACTGGATAGGTATGGAAATACTTGGAATAGGTATTTGAGGAATAAATTGTCCAGTAGGTTGAACAAGTTGATAAAATGGCACTTGGTGAGAAATTGGAGAAAACTATTGAGAAAAATAAGGGTTCCAAAAAGTATTCGTCCTAGGGTAAGGAGTACCAACCAAGGGTTAAGCCACAAAAGGTTGACCTAGACCGGGTTGAGGTATCTGACCAAAAGTTCTATTAAACAATTGTCCTCTAGGTGTAGGATAAGATCCAACAACAGGCTTTCCTCTAGGTGGAGGATAAGGTGGTTGCCCCCCAGGTGGGTAATAAGCATTAGATGGGGTACCTTGAGCATTACCTAAGTTACCAAATATCATGTGAACATATTGGTCTGATGTCATAGATGCTTCATGCATGGATGTCATGCTATGAATAGTATATGTATATAAACTAGATGACCAACTAGAAGGTTGGGGAGAAGAAGTAGCTCTTGAAAAAGTCCCAATAAGTGACTGGTATCCAAGAGGAACTGATGGACCACCATACAATAGTGGTTCCAGGGAGATGGTAAACATAGATGAATTAGTAGGTTGGATCCCAAGTGGAATTTCTGACATGGTTCTTCTTGGTGAATAAAAAGGAATGTGGTGAGCTGGAAAACTTAGACCTAAAAAGTTCAAAGAGGTAGAATACCAAGGATCAGGTTGGAAAGGATTGAAAAGAACTCTTGGAGAAGCTCTTGGATCAAAATTTTCACCAGTGGTAACTAGAGTACGAGGTGATTCTTCCTCCTCATTCCCAGTAATTCTCCAATACTAATCAAACCAAGAGGTAACTCAGTGATAATTGAAAGTTTCCTTTGAGGTGAAGGTGGAGCAAGAGTAAGAGCTATAATAGTCGAAGGTGACTCAGGTTGAGAAATATCAGACTTAGGTCATTCTACTTCTGGTTCGGTCAATTCAGTGTCTAAAACTTCACCAGTATCAGATTCAGTTTGAACAACTTTGGTAATTTCTGGGCCAGAATGAAATAAGCCTGATTCTAATTCTTGTGTTGGATTCACTTCAGTTTCTACTATCTCATATTGTAAAACTGTAGATGTTTCGGTTTGTTCTGAGGTTCCAGATCTTGTTGATTTTGAACTTTCAGTTTTGATCTTTTCCAGTTGACTAGGTGTAAATTCAAGGGATTTACCGTGCATTCTATGTGAATGCCTTGGTGAATCAACCAGGATGAACTTTTATCAAAAACCAAATAATATTCACAATCCAACCTAAGGTCTCTAAAAATTAAAAACAAACAATTAACACACGCTAAAAAAATCTAAGGAATCAAGCCATGCAAACAAGTTTTTCACAGCGAAATTACTAGTTGGTGATGAAAACCAACATCACAGAGATGAAAGTGAAAAGTGGCTAAAGATAGAGCAGGTGGAACCAGTTACGCTAAAAACTTGCTTAATGTACACAATCTGGTGCAAGTAAACTTAATTTATGCCATCTGAAATGAACTATACCCTCCAAAAAGGTCCAAGCAAGTCTAGTAAACGTTTTTTCCAAGTACAACAAAGACTTCCCCTCCGTTGTCACCTTAGGTATAACCCTAAGATTATAGTCTCTAAGGTTACCATGTAAAACAATTTAGCCTGGGGAGACAGTCACAAATCGGACGTACACACAAGGGTAGAGTAGTAAATCTCAATCCCCTTGAAAGTTCCTCATTTTTTTTGATACGTGTAAATCACTCTATCGTAACCAATGAAATGGGGTTGATCACTTCACTGGGTTCGATATGGTCTCGTGCTTGACTCCTTTGTAAGGGGAGCTTCCTAGAGAAAAATTGCGGTAAATGGATTACTCCCTATCGCAAGATACTAATGTTTGTTTGTAGCTTTGGAAAGTTAACTCACTTCCCTATTCCAAATCCCTACAACCTAATCTAATGTAGGTGGAAAAGAGCCCTAAAATAATAAAAATTTCTAGATTGATTTTATTAGCACTGATTTTAAGAGTTGTTATTTACTAAAAGGTAATGGACATGAAAATGATGGAATTATGACTTGATAAAAATCCTAAAGCAGTCAAAAATGAAATTGTAAGATTTTCTTTTCAACGAATTTCTAACTGAAGTAAGGAAGAGTCTTTCAATTTTTCAACGGAAACGTAAAAACTCTTAAACCCCACTATATCCCTTTTCTTAAATGCAAATATCCAATTTCGAATTACCCAAATATTGAAATTATCTTTAAAATTTCACTTTGCCCAATAACTCAAAAAATCAAGCCTAACTTTTCTCTTTTGACACACAATCACTTGAAAATTTAAACCAATAAAAACTAAAATGGTTTTTTCCCTATTGAATGCTATGAACTTGCTGCAATCAAGAGTACAATTCATAAACACTTCAATAATGGAATAAAAAATTACTTTTCATTTCACATCTAGCATAAGAATCACTTTTCACCAACAACACTCATTCTTGTAAATCATTGTTTTTCATTCACAAAACAATTTTCCACACAAGAGCAAAGTAAACACACCAATTGATCTGATCGAAAGAATAAAGATAGATATACAACAAAGCTAAGACCAATTGATCTTTATTTTGATAGATCGACCACTCACCAAATGAGGCTTTACCCTAATTTGTGAAAACAACAAAATTACAAGAAAATCCTTTCATGGCACTCATGCGGATTGACAGAGACTCAAAGAAGGCATAAACAAGTGTAAATTAACAGCAAAAATAAAAAAAAATAAAACTGGAATTGATGAGGAGAAAACTGAAATTTTCAAAAATTCCAGGTATGTGCGTAGGTCATAGACCAAACAAGTGTGCATTCACACTATTACAAAGAGAAAAGTGCACATAAGTACACTCTATGCCTAAAGTTAAAATGGGCACAATGGGAAATTTTTAGAAAAAATAAAAACAAGTCAAATAAAACATAAAATCCAGATTTTATTAGTTCCAAACACTCAGAGAGGGCTACCACAGAAGAATCAAATGGTAAAACAAAGAGAATAATGGAGAGTGAGATGTTCCCCAGTGGAGTTGTCAATTTGTTAGGCGGACTAATCCCTCTTGTTGACAAGACGGATCTCCCTAGACCTCAGAGAAATCTAGTAACAAACAAGAAAGAATTTATACCTTTCCCTAGATTACAATTGACTGAAACAAACAATATGAGAGAGGTCACTTACCATTTAATAAAAATGCTTGATGAACTCCCTTTCAGTGCTTTCGACCATTCACTTATCCTTGATGCTTTAGATACCATTCCAACGCTTCCCAAAGCTTCTCCGTGATGTCGTGAAGGATATTTTCATAGACAAAAACACACAAAGGATCAAAGCATCAAGTATATAGCATAAAAGAAAAATGAACTAATTAACTCAACATATATCACAAATTTAATCATTAAGAAATCATAACCTATGTGGGTGATCAAGGAATCCCACAAATGATATCAACAAAGACATAATTGGGAAATATCAGGTGCTTTTATATCAATAAAATGGAGAACATACTTACAACCTTAAAGTCTTGATGTCACAAGACTCTTCTCACAATCTCCAATCCTCTCCTTTGATGAATAGCCTCCTAGCCTTACTTCTACAGCATAAGCCTACTTCCAACAGTCCTCCTCAATCCTTGGGCCTCTGTTAGCTTTATAAGCCAAGGAGGAGAATTTTAGGATCCATTTCCCAAGGGATGAGATCCACAAATGGTGGGATAGGGGTTCCACAAAGAGAGGGAGGTAGCTCCATGATGGGAGGGATCAGGGATGAATAAGCACCCATTTGAAGCTTGTTAGTTGGGAAAGATTTGACTAACAATGCTTCTAGACTTTACTTTTTATTTTTACATGTGTTAAGTCATGTGTGTGGGCCATAGTGTAAGACAGAGCGCACTTATGTGCAATTTCTAATGGACTCTTTTGCATATGCACAGAAATTGACTAGGGAATTGCGTAGGAAGCCAAAAATGGGTTTTCGAGCCTTGGGATCTGGGAACTTCAATTTCTTTGGGATAGTTTGGATTCTAGCCTTGCAAGGGGATACTTTAGAACACATTGATGGATAGAGAAAGATCCAAACCGATGGTCATTTTCCTAATGCGACAAAATGACGTGTAACACCACTCCTCTAGCCCAGTCATTATTTGTATTTCCACATTATTTACATGAACTAATATACGGAGTGACATTTACAAGATGGGTAGAAAAAAGGGTTGTCACAAACCCCACCCCCTTATAGAAACACCATTCTTGGTGTTTTATACACATAACAGATAATTCAATAATGAGATTTATATGCACACATTCATATACACTATAAACAAACAAACAAAAAAATGGATTGGATACCCTTCTTTGATCGGTCATTTCCCAAGTGTCTTCACTTGGCCCAAAGTGTTTCCATTACACCTTGACCTTCTCAATTACGTGATTCAATAGTGTAATCTACCTCTAGTCCAGAACGCATTGTGGCTTTGGTTGGAACTCTCCCATGTCCTAAATTTTCATGTCCAACCATGCAATTTGTTGTGCTCAGGACTCCTTCAAGGAACAAATTCATCTCATGTATTCTTAGGACACACCTGATGCATCTCTAATCCCAATGAGTATGCACTTGATTATTTGAAAAAATACACACCTTCCAAGTTCAAGCATCCCCTTCTCTGCTTCCTCAATCCCTCGGGTGAGAAATTCCTTAGCAAGGATTCCTATAATAAGAAGAGTCTTCAATGCCAAAGCATCCATTTTCCTTGCTTTAATAACACAACACATTTTGTGTGGCGTGCCTCATGGCAATCAATGCATATCACAAGGTTTTAGTGTCACCACAATTTCATATTCCCAAATATCTTAAGCTCCATTATTTTGTTGTTGCATACTCTAATAATATTAAAACTTACATTTTTCACTTTGTAGTCATCCTCATATATTTGTGTTGAACAATTTAGCACTTCACTTTTTTCTTCCTTAACTTTGCAATTTATGAGTGGTTTATCAAACCAAGTAAGCACTCAGTGGTTCATATGCTCCAAAGCTCCACATAGTATTTAGCTATGTCTTTACTGAACAGTCTCCCTCATGCTCAAATCCCACTGAGAGTGGGGAATTTATCACCAAAACATAATCATCATTTGCCACCAAGGCAGATATCATCACAACTCCATAGCATCTGCCACCCAGGAAAACATCATTAAAATTCCAATAGAATATACCACCAAGAAAAATTTCATCATAACTTCAGCTTCAATCACCCAGGCAGGCATCATCACAACTCCTGTTAGGGTCAATAGTTTTCATCGTCAAATGTATTATCCATGTCCTTTAATTTTCATTTTTTGAATAAGTTGAGCCTATGAACACTTCTGCTACCATATTCTCAAAGATAAATATCAGTCATTGTTGGCTTATTGGGGCCTGACCCAAGTTCAAATTTAAGTTAGCCAAACAAATCTCGGTACTACTAGCCCTTTCGACAATAGCTCGCGGAGCGTGGGCTGAGGTCTCACTCAAAGTAGTATGGGGGGTGCTAGAACAAGTTTCCACACCTAGAGATGTCTAATGAGTTCAAGTGGTCTGCGGTACGACCCAGCGCGTACGTCGCTACGTGCACTTTCCCGTACTTTGCAACCTGATATGTTTCCTTTGTGTAGTCCTACCCGGGGGCCGAACGTTGTTATTACCCAAGTCCTTACTAGTATTCCAATGTTATTTGATTATTTTAGCCTACTTGCGTGCTTTAAGTTATACTTAACAACATAAATCATTCATCCAGGTGCGCAAAGTAAATAAACAATATATTTTCAAATTATATCGAACATGCATTAACCCAAGAATAGATACATGAATTGGTAACAAAACTTCTCTTTATTAATTCCTTCCTCGGTTACAGACTCGACTCTGCCCTGCGCACTCAATTACAGGGGTCTGCGCACTCAACTACAGAGCCTTATCCTACTCTATGACCCAAAGACACATTTCACCTAGTTACTTAGACTCTTGCTCTTCTCTCTACTACTTCCCTCTCTTACACTTAGAGCCTCGCTCTATTTATACAATCCCATGGTCTGCAGACCATGGGTAGGCCGACATTACATTACAAAACTAGAGCGGACAACCCTGTAACTCTAACATACTTCCACGCCCGCAATTCACAGAGCTTTACAACACAATTCGGTCAAAACTTAGGCTTTGAGCCCCAAAACATGCCTTTGGGGGGATGCCATGCCCAACAGGCCCCCAACACAAACATCGTGACTCATCCTCGAGTCACTCTGTCGGCGCGGCGATCTTTGCACAGAGTCCCTCCAACTGTTCTCGAATTGTGCTGAGGTCAGTAACGCACTGCGCTGCTGCTTGCTGGATCTACTGCATCCATTGTTCTGAGACCTTTGTGTTTGGGGTGCTTCTCTGCATTAATGTGTGCATCTTCTATATGTGCACGTGTTTTCTTTCGATGGTTGTCATGATAGTGTAAGCCTCGTCGATCCAAGGTTGGATGCGCACTTTTAGAACTACCTCCTTATGTCGTGTCGCTTCCACCTGCTCCTTTAGTGACTTAGCCTGCTGCATCCTCGCAAGCTTCTGGGTGAGAACCACTGTCTGCTCAATTCCTTGGACATTGTCATATTTCTTCTAGAGTTCTCTCGCCTCTGTTTCTAAGCGCTAGATGTTAGGGTCCTCCTACAGAGTTGTGAGGACCTCAAGTGCTTCTTCCAACATGCTGGTGTAGTCTTTAACTGCAACTTCAATTTCCTCCAAACTTGCTGTGATAGCGCTAGTGCACTGTTTTTTTTACTTTTGGGGGAGTCGATGGTTGCACCTTTAACCGCAGCTCAATGATCTGAAGATTTAGCTCTAGCTGAACCTTTTTTGTTTCTTCCCTAGCCTCACGGACTCCTGCTGCTAACCTGTGGATCTGCACCTCCACTGGTACATCTGCTCGGATGACCAGCTTCAGGACACTGCGGCAAGCGTCGTCTACCACCTACACCAACTGTTTATTTTGTGACACCAATTCATCGTGTTGCAAGTTGATTTGTTCCATATTTATCTTTTGCTCATAGAGGACTTGGATTGTGCGTCTCTCCCTAACATGCAGCTCTGTCGTTATCCCATCCTGCAATAGATATAAAGTCTCATGCTGAAGGGCAGCCATATTAACCCTAAGACCTTTCATCATGCTAACCGACAGCCTGTCGTCCTCATTTGATGCCATGAGATCCCCTTCCAGCAACACGATTGTGTTCATCATTCGCTCGCACAACAGCTGCTCTGGTGCCATGGATCCGACTGTGAGGTTGGTTGAAAGGGTACCAACCTGAGGTGGGCACACTTTTAACTCCTGCAACTGTGCCCTGAGGGCCCCTAACACAGTCTGGTGCTCCTGCATAAAATCCTAAAGAGCCTCATTGGTGACATCACACACTGTCTCTATGATGTCATGCAGATAACCCTCAGTTAGGGTGATCAGGTCAATGGCCAATTTCGAGGCCTTGACCTTCTTCCTTGATCCTTCTCACTCTACCGTGTGTGGGCGCTTCACTCTGTGGAAGTTGTTCATGGGTCTATGCCTCCTTCTTATGTTTCTGCTTCCTCTACCTCTTGCCCCTACGAGGGCGTTGTTTGGCCCTCACCTGCCTTCGCAGTTGCCTCCTATTCTGCTGCTACTACTTCTACGACCTTTTTCTACTCAGCAGCTTTCTGTGCCACTTCCTACACTGCACGCACCTCAGTTGCTACTATTTCCTTCTGCCTTTTCTCGGCCAACTGTGCGATGTGTAGCTTGGCATCGTCTTTCTTATGCTGCCCTGAAGCCCTTTCGAGTCCTACAAGATCTGGGGCATGCCATTCTGGAGGCCATGCCTCCAAGATAGTAAAAATGGTATCATCAGTGGCTGAAGGTAGCTTCATTCACTGCTTCATCAGATCCTTGTGCACCTTGATCAAGATGTTGTGCATATTTGCCTTAAATTCTACAAAACTCTGCAGACTGTTGTAAACTGTGGGCGACAACCACAGCTTATGGTTGATTCACATTTGGATGGTCATCTCCATGAGCACCCAGAAGATCTTGGTGTCACAGATCCTTGTCGTATCCTTCGTGGCCTAGAGCGAAGCGTACTTCATAGCCTCTGGTAAATCTCTGTCAATTGTGGGGAATTGATTTTCCTCTGGCAGTTCCCCCACTACGAGCACTATGGATAGCAACAACCACGCATAGTGGATGGTTTTACCCTACTCCTAGGCTTCGTGGAAATTTTCTAAAAAATTTGTGCAGAGGAATTTGGACCAATTAAACTAGACCCCCTCCACGCACTCCTTGGCCAATGCGACCACCGACGCAGATACCTCATCTGCGCGGCACTTCCACATAACTTTGCTTGCCAGGATCTAGTTTGTTACGTGTACCGCTTTATCCTTGATGTTGGAGATGGCGTAACCCCTCTTGTTCTTTTCCATCTTGTACTTCATTTCCATGGCCTTTGCGAGGGCCAAATCAATGCCCTTTCCTTCCAATATGGTCACGGGGTCCTTTCCATTATAGGGGAGCTAGGAAACACAATGAATTGGGTCTGTCGTGATGGGGATGGGCTCCTCCAGCCATAAATATCTATCATGCACCAGGCAGAGCTGATGTCTGATGATGAAAATGGTTATTGGGGGGCGATGGAAATGCGGCACCCAAAGTAGGTTCAGCAGCCCAGCCTTTTCCACACTGCGCAACCACTTACGCGACTCCAATGTTGTTACTACCCCCGCGGTGTGCTGCTTCATGAGGTTCCTAGTATCAAGGTGGGGGAACTTCTCATGGTCAGCGAGGTCACAATCTTCAAATTTCATTGTTTTCACATGGCCCAGGTGCATGCCTTCAAACGTAATGCCATCTGGGAGGAGCGGGGTCTCGAGCGAACTCTTGGTCTCATTCAGGTCTTTGGGTACTTTGGCCTTCCCTTTCTGCGGAGGGACATAAGTAGGTAGTTTTGTCACATAGTGCCTAGGCTGAGTATCCCCCTCCATGCCTTCATCTTCTTCCTCTGCGATGATAAGGGCTTGCAAATCTTCTTCTTCCTCATCTGTTTCTACCGTGACAGCTTTCCCCTTCTCTTCCATCGATAGTTTGTTGCGCAGTGGGTTCCTCAGGGACACGCGTACGGGAGCCATTGCTTGTTTATCCTTCTTGGGTCTTGGTGTACGTGGTGATTTGGGGATCTCTGCCACAACCCCAACACCTTCTGGAACATCCTCCACAGTCAGGGCCTGCGTGGCCTCGCCAGCACTTACCTCTTCTATTCCCATACCATCCTTAGTTGTTGTCATCGTATCTAGGCTGTAATCTGTCACTCGCGAATTCAGGGGCTCAATCAACGCTCGACTCATAATGCTCAGGGCTCTGCTCAATCACACAATTCACAAATGACCACGTGTTGTTTGCCAGGAAGCCCTTTGTGTTTTATACTACTTTTTGAATTCAAATTCAACCATTCCCCCCAATTTTGGTTCATTAATGCTTTCTTGGCAGCAGATTTTCCCAAATCTTGCCCATAAATCGCGTCTTAAATTCCTGTCGCCCACTCCATTTGGTCTCAAGTCAAGCATCCCATCATGAATAGTGACTGCAATAGTCACTTTCTGGCCAACTCGCACGGCAGCGTAGCCCTCCGTGCGCGGTCACAGACCTTGTGACTCTCTGCTTCTACGCACATCTCCAATATCACGCAGCTCCCAGGCAGAATAGTTTATAGTCTCGCGCTCCCTTCCAACTGCCTGGAGTGCTAATACTATCCTTCCATTGGCTAGTCAGGTGGTCGCACCACCCGTGTGGGGCTCCATCCTGTCCTCCATCATGGTTCTCGGAGAATCCCCACCTTCTATGTTGTGTTCGGCATCGCGCACTTCACCATTTGCAACACACTACCTTGTTCACTACGCTTGGCGATATGCGGTCCAAGCCAAGGAATCAAACTAACTAATTCACGGCGATAGTTCTCAAACTTGTCAGTATGATCATACGCACCTTGCCTTACCATTCTAGTGTTTTCAGTGAGAAACTCTTCCTTTATCTCGTCCTCCAGCTTCTTGACCTCCGCATCCATCAAAGTGCTTTTCTCTCTTAACTGTACCCTTTCTTTCTCAAGTTCACAGAGTCTAAGGTTTCCCTATTGGGTTTCTTCCTCAAGTCTCATGTGTTTTTTTTTCTTCGGTTGTGTGGTTCCTTCTTTCCGGGATTCGCGAGCCATCACATCTATGGTTGCTACTATGCACGAACTAAGCTTTGCATGCTCCATAGGGATGACAGCATATGCTTCATACTTCAGCATCGGAAGTGCCCGCATGGTCAGGGTTTTGCACATGGTCCTATAAGCCCATAAAACCGTTGGTACGTGTAGATCCCAATCAATGCGTCTCACATCGTGGACCATGTTCAGTACTTCGCACACTTTGTCAAAGGCTTCCACACAGATAACCTTTGGCACGCTTGGTCTTATCATACTTCATCATTTGTGCCATCGTCTTGCCTACTCCTACTTATTAGTCATGTTACCTATCGCGAGGATGGTGTGCGTTCGTGCAGGTTGCGTACCATACGCCTGTACCCATCTGGAGAGGTGGGCGCGCAGGTTGTTTCGTCCATCATACCCAGCTTTCATCACATCTAAGTCTTTCCAAACCGCATGAGCATCATCCATTTGCATTCACACCAGTCCTTAAAACTTCTTTGATGTGCACCCCACCATCTTACGAGCATAGAGTGTAGTGCCCATTTCAGAGTGTCGAAATGTTGTTGTTCTGGCACTTCTCTTTCAAATTTGTTCAGGAAAACATCCACCACTGTCAACTCGTCATACACAGGTAGATCTCTTACCTCTATTGCCATGCAATGTAGTGACCTTATCATCATGTTGCAGTTGAGCGTGATTACCTCGTGTAGCCAGTTCTGCCATCATTCTATCTCCTCGTCTGAATTTGAGGTGCAGGAACTTTCGCGTTCCCACGAAATCCTGTTATCCATTGTTGGATTCACCCAATCCTTCTCCCACGTAGTTATCTTGTAGATACAATCTAGATCGTCATCGCTCTTGTAGTCGCGCATTGGCTTTGTGTAGCGCAATCCCTCCGCAGGGTCTAAAGGTACCACTACACGTAGTGACTTTTTCTCGAAAATCATCTTGCGCTTCTTTAGATTTATCACCCCATTCATGTCAATGGCCCAATCTATTCCTAGTAGCGTGGGATAGGGATTGTTGTCATCATCAATCTCTATCACTTCGAAATCTGCAAGCATGCTTGCACCTTCAATATCCATCGTGATTCCCTGCAATCTACCCATGGGTAGGATATTTTGTTGGTTCTCTATTCGCAATTGAATAGGAGACCATTGCAATGTGGGCTTGCCTATGCACTCCCATGTCTACTTTGGCAGGACGTTTGCGTCCAATCCTAGATCCAAAATCACTTAATCCATTTCATATTCCCCGATCTGCGTGGTCAATCTCATCTCCCTTCCTGTTTGCGTTGTGTTCTTTCCAAGATTTCGGACTATGCACGGTTCTCTTGGTCCATCACATCTAGTGATGAGTTCTTGCAGTCCCTTCACAACTTTGCTATCACGCAGTAGCTTCATGCATGTCTCAAAAAGGTAGTGAGCATTGATGGGTCCATTTCTGGTTCTAGTTTTCCTTTACTACCTATACTAGAGGCCTCCGTGAAGCTCTTCTTAGCTTCCATGAATGTCTCCTTTGCACACTCCAAATCAAATTCTGGTTCCTTTGTTGGAGCCTTGAGAACCCAGACACTCTCTTCGGGCTACTTGCCTTTGTCATCTCCTATCATAATACTGCTTCGGAGCATGATATTTACATTTGGTTCTTCCTTGCGTGGCTCAGACCTCATCATTTGCAGGTTCTGAGTCGGGGGAGGTTGGAGTGCTCCTTTATCGCGCAACCTTGCTATCAACGTATGATAGTCCTCCATCTCATGATCAAATTGGGTACAATATAAGCATGATGGTATCATTGGATTTGTACAATTGCAGGCATAATGCCCTGGCCCTCCACAATTGTAACAAATCAGCTAGTTGCGACCACTTCCTGGCCCCATTCCACCTCGACCTCATTCGTGCCCCTGAAATGAAGTGTGCGCCATCCCTACATTTTGATCGAGGGCTCGCATTTTGGTTTGAACTCTGTAGGTAGGAGTCTGACCCATCATCAGTTCATAACTTCTATAGGTGCACTCATCATGACCTATTGACCTGCAGAAATTATAGAACAACTGTTGGGACGTCTGCGTATATTTCTGTAATAGATGGAATTTATTTGTAGCATGCTTCCCTCGTATCTAACAAATTACACACCATAATGCAGGTGTCGCGCTCGGTCCTGCTTGTGCCTCTGGTCTCAATGGCATTGGCCCTCCTCCTGCCAGGTAGTTCCCAAAGACTAGACAATGGTCCTTGTCATGTCCTTGGCCTTTGCACTTTATGCACCATACCTCCTTGCGTGCTTCTGGGTGAGTTGTCATATCTTGTTTCAAGCTCTTCATCTCAAGACACAAGTTTACCAATTGTGCATGGATCTGTTGGACTCCCAAGTTAGGATCTTGTATCGGGGTCTCATACAGTCTCATTGTGATCTCCAAGGCCTTGGCCTGAGTTGATAACTTCTGTTGTGATAGCGCATTCTTTAGATGTGGCATTAACAATGCTAAAAACCATGCGCGGTGTTGCCCATCCGTCAAGGTCATGTTGGTTTCACGAATCACACACTTCAGTCTCTGATCTAGCTCCCAGGGGGTCTCGCCTGGAAGCATCGCAATCTCCTTAAATCCAATAATCAACTGTGTCTTTGATTTTGGCCTGCTAAATTCCCCGTTTAGTGCAGCTTGGATATCCGTGATCCCTACGTTTTGATTGTCATTGGAATGCTTAATGTACCATGTCAGTGTTTGATCCTGCAATGTACTGACCAGCATTGCTTTCTTTATATTGTCTTCTGCGACTCCCTTTTCTTCCCATACAGCTTTTACCACGAACCAAAATTGGTCCGGATCTTCGTTCCCTACTCCTTTGAACACCGGCAACTTTATTGCGCTCGCCATATTGAACTATGGTGGTGGTGGAGGTGGTGTGGGCGAAGATGGGGGTGAAGATGGTGAAACTAGTGGTGGTGTAGGTGGGGGTGGTATGCATGAAATTCGTTGTCTTATCAGACTGATCGCACTTCTTAGTGAAACTTTCATGAGGTCTTCCTTGCTCTCTCATGGAGGTGAAATCAAGGGACTAGTCTCTAATTCTGTGCTACCTTCATTTCTATAGATCTTCCCACTTCGCGTAGCCCCAAACGTCAATTTATTCACATAACCCGCTTTTCACACAGTAGCATCTTAATCCAAGTGTTCAAAGATTTAACGTACTTACCTCGTGGTCCTTTAAGGAAGCATCGTTCTACCTTGCTATAGCTAACTGAAGTATCTACTGCGAACTCGGTGATAAACCCTCTTATAATTTGATCAAGCCAGTGGTCCATAGCAGGTGCGATATTATCTTCTAATGCTTCCAGTCTACGCACCAACTTTGGAGTCCACACAATAGGTTTTTCAATCCTATACCTTCCCTAACTATTTGCTAGCTTCGCGATCCACTCATACAACTCAGAGGGGAAGGATGCAAAGAAAAGTTCATGGATTTCCATATATAAGTAGTGCTCTAACCACATTTCCTTTGATACTCGCGGATTCCTATTTTCCTGCACCATGAACTCATGAATATTCCTATCCAACCACTCTTCAAATTCTTTCTTTGTCAGATTCTAGTGACACGAAATCAAACATCTCTTATGCAGATCTCGGTCCGGGCAACGGAACCATTTGTTGACTTATTGGCGCCTGACCCAAGTTCAAAGTTAAGTTAGCCAAACAAATCTCAGTACTACTAGCCCTCTCGGCAACAGTCCGTGGAGCGTGGACTAAGGTCTCACCCGAAGTAGTATGGGAGGGTGTTAGAACTAGGTTTCCACACCCTGGAGATGTCTGATGAGTTCAAATGGTTCGCAGTTCGACCCAACACACACGTCACTATGCCCACTTTCCCGTACCTCGCAACCTGAGATGTTGCCTTTGCGCAGCTCTACTCAGGGGCTGAACGTTGTTATTACCCAAGTCCTTACTAGTATTCCAATGTTAGTTGATTATTTTAGCCTACTTGTGTGCTTTAAGTTATACTTAACAACATAAATCATTCATCCAAGTGCGCGGAGTAAATAAACAGTATATTTTCAATTTATATCAAACATGCATTAATGCAAGAACAGATACACGAATTGGTAACAAAACTTCTCTTTATTAATTCCTTCCTTAGTTACAAACTCGACTCCGCCTTGCGCACTCAGCTGTAGGGGTCTGCGCACTCAGCTGCGGACTACTAGACCTCTACGCACTTAGCTGCGGAGTTTTCTCCTACTCTACGACCCAAAGACACACTTCACCTAGTTACTTATACTATTTCTCTTATCTCTACTACTTCCCTCTCTTACACTTAGAGCCTTTCTCTATTTATACAATCCCATGGTCTGTGGACCATGGGTAGGCCGACATTACATTACAAAACTAGGGCGGACAACCCTGTGACTCTCACATACTTCCGCGCCCATAATTCGTGGAACTTTACAACACAATTTGGTCAAAACTTAGGCTTTGAGCCCCAAAACATGCCTTGGGGGGATTCCATGCCCAACATTCATTGTCAAATTTTTTTCATCAAGGGTTCACCAAAAGCAGGAAGGAGTTTCAAGTTAATGGGAGTCATGGTCACTATGCAACCCCTGCGCGGGTGGGTATCAACCATTTAGGAGGTTTGCAACAGTTGGAGAAACTACTTCAAGAGTTATACACCATCACACATACATTTCAATCCTACCCATTTGATCCATTTTTCCAGAGGAGGTCTGCAACCATACAGAGCATGGAGTGAGACTCCGACTATTTGTTGCCTAGTGTTGCACAAATACTCTATTTTAGTCATTCTTTTGCATAATAGTTTCCAATCACATGGAGGTGAATTTTTGGAAACTGAAATAGGTTTGATCAAGGATAGGACAATAACAATAACCTCTTCCAAGTTTTTAACAGGTGTCAGGGAGAAGGATATTCAAATGCATCTTCAAAGCATATTTTCAGACTATGCAAATTGTGTGTTTTAGTCATTATTTTTTAGAGGATTTTATGAAGCGCAACAGAATAATTTGAAGAAAATGAGAGAGGTTTTTCTTCACATCAAATTCATCTACAAAAACATATCTCATATTTTACATAGGTGCTACTTTTTAGGAGTTATAGGTGTTACTTGGAGACCAATTTTTACAATTTCTTGCTGTCATAATTATGAAGTTATTTGAAATTTGATTTATGAATTCAAATTTTTGAAAGGTTTGAGACATCAGATGGATCCTACTCCAACTCATCAAATTTCGACTTTTCTAACGGATGGACTGACTCACTAATACCTGCGAATGGAATACCTGGAAATGGATGGCTGATCCAGGTGGATATTGGTGGCCACCCGCTAATTCGACTTGGATCCCCTCTAGTGCTTCGTGCAGTTTTTTTCAGTTTCC
>APFE031752675.1:6000-32408 GCA_000404065.3 Pinus taeda | reverse complement strand
TCTGGTTGTAAGCATATTTCGGTATTTTCCATTAATGAAATGAAGTATTATTTCCGCTGCATCTTTGTGTATATGGTTATCTCTGCAATTTGTTGCGTTCCTGTTTAAGTTTGGATCAATGGCACTAATGCAATCACCGGATGGACTAATTCCGATTAACGGGCGGACGAATCCACTAATACCAAAGAAGCTCAGACCTGCGATCTAATCCCTGGGAATAGATGGACTTATCGAGATGGATGAGCAACTTAGAAGGCTAAAACAACTAATAGCTAGGTGAATGACTACCTCACACTTACGATTGGGACTAGCCTACCCATTCTGACCTACCTTATATGACTGGAAACAGTGATGCTAGCGATAAAGATAAAATAAATGGATAGGCCATTAGCTAGGAGATAGGATAAAGTACTTTGTGTTTTTTTTTAAGGATAAAAACTACAGGTTTTATGTTAACTTTGTTTAGTTTTTCTTGTTCAAAAAAACATGATGTTGCTAAGTTAGTCTGATTTGATCCACTCAGTGGATAAGTGATGTAATGTATCTGTTCATATGGGCCTGTTGTGTTGAAAATTTATTTAAGACCACCAAAAGTAATGAATAATATTGATCAGCAAATACAAGAGACATGATTTAGTGTATGTTTTGATTTTTTCAGTGATTAATGAAGAAGACTAGAGTTATTTCTTTCAAGGATTCTTGTGTCAACATATGTTGGTGAGGTGTTTTCATCTGTTCTTATATGTCCTTTGCTTTCAATTACTCATACTCCATTTATTTTAGTTATTCATAAATCAACTCTCTTTATTATTTGAAAGAGGTTAATGAAATCATATTTCAACTAAGATAGGTGCTTTGTTTTCCTCTTAAATAATATTCATGTTTTTCATCTGAAACTGAGTATAAAATTCATCCCTATATTCTTTATTTTTAGTGGACTGCAATATTGTTTTCCTCCACCATATACTACAACCGATTTTAAAGAACCAAAGTGTTTCCTATCTTGCCCTTAGTAAAGAACTTATCACTATCCCATTTTAATCACTGAGATTTTATAAACAAGGATGCCCAATGCATGTCTCTGTCACTTTGTCATTAAATTTTAAAAACATAAAACAAATTCATTTTTCCTGTGCTTAAGAGCTAGAATAAAATCTGAAAAACTTAGTTGTTTAATTGACTAAAAGACCCTATAGATAGAGCCCTCTCTAGACTAGAAGGGATAGATTCCGGTTCAAAAGAGGTTTGTGGTTACCTCTAGGATTTCTCTCCTCGCACTGGAGAAATTTAAGGAGTTCTAACATAGTGGTGTCGTTTCCGGGGAGCGAAAGGTCACATTTTTCCCCGGATGTGAATGACAAGGATCAAGTCTATTTGTTGGTGGTGAACAACAATTGGATATCAAAAGGCTAAACCTTTCACTTGGTGACTCCAATCAAGAAGAACCCAGATTCTCTAGTTTCGCTGGTGTCTCCACATTTTCAAGATGAATTTATTTGTGACGTATGTGCCTATGAATCATGCTCATATACCTAATTTTCCAAATTGTATGCCTTGTATAGATTGGCAATCATATTTTCCAAAGTTCAAAGATGAGAAGGGTGATGATGTTTCCTTACATCTTATCAAATTTCATATGCATTCACGAAGGTTTAAAGTTGAATGGCATCAAGATTGTCTCCTGAAGATGTTCATGGCTACTCTAAAGGGAAAGGTAAGGTCATGGTATGAACAAATACCAGCTGCTAGTTTATGTTCTTTAAATCATTTTCATACAGTGTTCTTTGAAAATTTTAAAGAATCTTATCCATCCTTATTGTTGGTTTAAAATTTTTGTAGACATCTTGAGAGTTTCACCGAAAATTTCGAAAGCTTGTATGAGGATAACGAGTTTAGGGATGAGGAAATTTTAGAAGCCCTTCATGAGGACCCTTTTCATCACCAAGAAGAAATGGTAACTTCTCTATTGCCTAAAAATGAAATAGATCAACATAATGATGTAGAAAGTTATGATTTGTATTCTGAATTTGAACGAAAATTACAGCAATCTTGTCAATTTTTGAGTGATCAGGAGGAAGAACTAGTAGATTTTAGCAGCCTTAATACACAAGAACATTTCCAACAAACAATCTTTTCTTCCATGACTGAAGACCAATCAGATTTTCATGATGAAATCCATGTTACATCTCATGATTTTGATGATGATTTGCAGCTCGTTTTTCATATTTCATGTGCCCAAAACAGGGATGAAGACAATGTTTCAAATTTTCCTTCATGTCATTCCTCTTCTGAATTTTTCTCTCATGAAAAAGTCTATGAAAATTAGAGTTCTGAAATTGTTTGCATGGAAAATTTAGGCAATGAATTAGTCCTTGTTGATAGCTTCTTACATATGCAGGAGGATTATGTACAAGAACTTGTTTCTCTTCACTCCTTTGAAAGTCAAAATGAACCACTTGTTGATATTTTTTAGGGTGATCTTAAAGCTGACTACATAGAACATGGACAACCAGCAGTTATAGATGGAGCTTCCATTTTTCCTTTTGTTCATCAAAAAGAAGGACATATTCATGATTTTTGGGATTCTTTTGAATTTATGTTGCAAAAATTAGAGAATGAGAAATGTGTAATATTCTTGAAATTAGTCAGTGGATTTAGCTTCTCAAAATGGAGAAATTTTGAATTTGGGTCCAGATTTCATGTTGTTGGGCCATCTCTCAGATTTTTCTTTCCGTCTGAATAGAATGAAAGCGAAAAAAAGTCAAGTGGCCATTTTCTTGATTAGCTACTTATTTGGGATAATTTCATGAGTGCATATATATCTTCAACAAGTGTGGGCAGTTATCATTGGAATTTGAAGCCCGAGGAGAAGGCCCTGAGATTCCAGTGATCTGCTACCATAAGTAAGTTCAATCAGCCAATAGTTAAGTTTTCAGTATGTCAGTCATATTTTCAGTTTTTAGTATTTGACTCAATTTCCTAATGGTCTGAATAGGCTACTAGTCTGCAGTTTTTGTTCTTGTCACCTCACTAGGAGGCTGCCATCCCCATTGGAGCCAATGTTAGGTTCAGTGGTTTTCATCGTCAAATGTATTTTCCATGTCCTTTAGTTTTTGAATAAGTTGAGCCTATGACCACTTCTACTATCATAGTCTCAAAGGTAACTATCCATCATTGTCAATCTTTTGTCATCAAGGGTTCACCAAAAGCAGGAAGGAGTTTCAAGTTAATAGGAGTCATGGTCAATGCGCATCTGATGCGCAGGTGGGTGTCAAGCATTTAGAAGGTTTGCAAGAGTTGGATAAACTACTTCAAGAGTTCTACACCATCACACAACCATTTCAAGACTACCCATTTGATCCATTTTTCCAGAGGAGGTTTGCAACCATATAGAGTATGGAGTGCTACTCCTACTGTTCATTGCCCAGGGTTGCACAAATACTCTATTTTATTCATCATTTTTCATAATATTTTCTAATCACATGGAGGAAAATTTTGGGAAATTGAAAGAGGTTTTTCTCAAGGACAGTCCAAATAAAAATAACCTCTTCCAGTTTTTTTCACGGGTCCCATGGATCGGGATATTCGAATGCATCTTCAAAGAATATTTTTCAGACTGTACAAATTGCCTATTTTATTCATTGTTTTGCAAAGCATTTTCTGATGAGCCGGGGAAGAATTTGAAGAAAATAAGAGAGGTTTTTTTTAAATAAAATTCATATACAAAAATATATCTCGTGTTTTACACAGTTGCTACCATTTGGGAGTTATAGGTGTTACTTGGAGACCCTTTTTTACAATTTATTTCTGCCATAATTATGAAGTTTTATGAAATTCGATTTGTGAATTTGAATATTTGAAAGGTTTGAGGCATCATATGGGTCCTACTCCAACTCATCAAATTTCGACCTTGCTATTGTGATGCTAACGATAAATATAAAATGAATAGATAGGCCATTATCTAGGAGATAGGATAAAGTACTTTGTGTTTTTTTTAAGGATAAAAAATGTAGTTTTTATGTTAGCTTTGTTTAGTTTTCTTGTTCAGAAAAACAAGAGATAGAATTTAGTGTATGTTGTGATTTTTCTGTGATTAATGAAGAAGACCAGAGTTATTTCTTTCAAGGATTCTTGTGTCAACATATATTGGTGATGTGTTTTCCTCTATTCGTATATGTCCTTTTGCTTTTAGCTACTCATACTCCATTTCTTTCAGTTATTCATAAATCGACTCTCTTTATTATTTGAAAGAGGTTAATGAAAGCATATTTCATCCAAGATAGGTGCTTTGTTTTCCTCTCAAATAATCTTCATGTTTTTCACCTGAAACTGAGTATAAAATTCATCCCTAGATGCTTTATTCTTAGTGGATTGTAATAGTGTTTTCCTCCGCCATATACTACAACCGATTTTAAAGATCCAAAGTGTTGGCTATCTTTAACTTAGAAAAAAACTTCTCACTATCCCATTTTAATCACTGAGATTTTCTAAACAAGGATGCCCAATGCAAGTCTCTGCCACTTTTTCATTAAACTTTTAAAAACATAAAAGAAATCCATTACTCGTGTGCTTAAGAACTAGCCTAAAATCTGAAAAACTCAATTGTTTAATTGACTGAAAGACCCTGTAGAGAGAGACCTCTCTAGACCAAAAGGGTTAGATTCTAGTCCACAATAGTTTTTTGGTTACCTCTGGGATTTCTCTCCTCTGCCTGGAGAAATTTACAGAGTGCTAACAACTCCAATAACATCTTCCACCAAGGAAAATGTACCAGAAATAACTTATCCATGCAATATTTTCATATAGTTTCACCCTCAAGTCCATCTCATTGAGTTGTTTCATCGCCAAGGGAAGCATTTAGAGGTGGATATACTACTTCACATAGTATTTTTTTACAACTCCAAGTAAGCTCCCTCATGCTCACATCCACATGAGCATGGGATTATTTCTTCTCCCATGAGTTACTCAACTATCCAGGCTTAGGTAACCCCCATTATGGGTAGTCTACCTATCCCAAAGTTTTACTATATGGGATCTTATCAGCCACTCACATCCCTAGGCTCAGGAAACCCCCTTCTAATTAGTTTACTTATCCCAAGGTTTTCTTGCATGGGCCCCCATCAGCTACTCAAATCTCCAGGCCTAGGAAAACCCATTCTGGGCAGTTCACCTATCCCAAGGTTTTCCTACATGGGGTGATCATTAGATTCTTATAGCCAAGTACCATTCTAGCATGCTTTAATGACATGTGCATGGAGTCTTATGTCCAATTACCAATCAAGTGTGCTGCATTGCACTACTCATAGAGTATTATAGTTAAGGTGTTGGTTATGACTTGCTCCCATTAGATAAAAAAAATTGCCATAGGCTGCAATGCCATCACAATAGTCTTCCTCCTTAGTTATAAGCTCCATTATTCCACTTGTGTCACAACATTTAGTTTTTGATGAGATATACTCAAAAATTTCAAGCTAGAATTTTTTAGTTTCCTAACTTTGCTTCATTAAGAAGCTTGATCTCATAGGCATGAGATTTGTAGTTATCTCGTTGGGATTCTTTGCAGGTGGTGTTAATTATTCATGGTGGATTTGCTCTCACACTCCATTCCAACACTCTGATTGCAATTTGATCTTTCAATCAACTAACACTTATCAGTGATTATATGTATACAACCTCCTTATTACAAAAAATCACACCCTAAAATGACCTCAGAATTATCGCAATCACAAATAATTCTGTCACTCCAACTAAATTCAAATAAATTGAAATGAAATTGTCATTGCATGGTATATGTGGATCACATTTATTCCAAGCATTTAATAATTCAATCTAATAGCCAAGGTGAAAATTCCATGTAATAAAAGTTAAAAATAATAACCATGGTTCATGGGACACTTATTCCAAGCTAAATGTTGGGCAAGACATCCTAGGGTTGTTCATTTGGTTTTTATGGCTAAGGAAATTGGAAAAGGCAATGGATAAGGCTTTAGAAAGGCAAAATGGCATTTTGGCACATTTATTTATGAAAATAATGGAAATTAGGAGAAAAAGGAGGTGAAAGGTCACAGGTTTCATGTGAGGAGGAAAAAGAAGGATAATAATGGAAAATGAAGAAAATAGAGGCCTCATTGGGTAAGAGCTTGTGAATTTCATTTAAATGGTATTCTTGTCATAGTAAATATGAGTGTATTATCGTTGGGATCATACAGTATGTTGTTGGGCATGGTTTGGTTATATCTTCATAGAACCAGGGTAGATTTTATGACAATGCCACTGAGTGTGTTGATGACAATGGGGAACCAAGAGTCTTGTAGGGTAAGAATAAAGCCACATCAATTAGGATGGTGACATCAATGCAAGCAAAGCATAGTCACAGGAAAGGGTGTATGTTATTTGCAGTGCACATGTCTAGTGATAAGGGTAAGGAGGTTGAGGATGCAGATGTGTTGAGAAAATACCCAGTTTTGCAGCAATTTCAGGATATATTTCCTGAGGATATTTCAAAGTTGCCACCTCACAAGGAGCTAGACATTTCTATTGAGTTGGTGTCAGGGATAGCTCCAACACCAAAAGAACCTTACAAGATGAGCACACCTAAGTTGGTTGAGTTAAAGCTACCTTTGAAGGAAATGTTGGACAAGGGATAAATTAGGCCAAGTTTATTGGGGTGCACCAGTGTTGTTCATAAAGAAGAAATATGGAACCCTTAGATTATGCATTGACTACAAGAAGTTGAACAAAGTGACCATCAAGAACAGGCACCCTTTACCAAGGATTGTTGACTTGTTCTATCAGTTGAAGGGAGTAGCAATGTTCTAAAAGATCAATCTAAGATTCAGATACAATCAGGTATGCATCAAAGAGGAGGACATTTACAAGACAGCTTTCTAGACTAGGTATGGGAATTATGAGTTTTTTGTAGTTCCATTTGGCCAAACTAATTCTCCAACACTTATGTGTTTGATGAATAGTGTGTCGTGTCCGTATTTGGATAACTTTGTTATTGTGTTCATTGATGATATATTGGTATATTCTAAAAATGAGGAAGAGCATGTCAAACATTTAGCGGCAGTGTAGAGGTCATTGAGGGAGAATCATTTGTATGCTAAGCTCAGCAAGCGTAGTTTCTTTCAGACTGAGGTACATTACTTGGGGCATGTTGTCTCCAAGAAGAGCATTGCAGTAGATCCAAAGAAGATAAGTGTTACACAGTATTTTGTCACACCTCCTATTCACTTCCTATTCCACATCCCAAAGTTACAAAATGTTGACAAGTATGAAGTGCATTCATCATGAAACATATACTGAAACATCCCTGAAGAATGGAAGAAAAACTGCCCTAAGTCAATTCTGGAGAAGGTTGACTAAAACCCTAAATTTAAGGACCAATGCTCTTTGCTCCACTACCTTCTCATGTTGATGGCAGACCACATTTATTTGACTTAGCGCTGCCAGTGTGGGTTTTGATATGAAAACCCACGTTGAACCTCTTCTGGCAGGTTTTCTCAAAATGGAAGAGGAACTTTGTATGCTGGAAACTTCGAGAAACAGTGAGTTTGATGTTGTTGGGTAGAGATATGTCGAGATCTTCCATTTAGAGCTATTGATCCTACCTTTAAGGGCCTTCCCCTTGAGATGTGGACCTTCCTCCCTCTTTTGTGGATTCCTAACTCCCTCTCCCTTCCTATAAATCAAACCCCTTCCATACCCAAATGGTTGGTCATCGATTTCCTGCAATTCCTATACCGAAATTATGCCTAAATGTTTCCCATCTAACTTGGAGAAGGAGTGCTTGAAGAGTCTTGGCTTGGACTTGGACATCAACCAAAATGAGGTCTCCAACATCAAGGCAATGGTTGTATGCTTCCCTTTTTTATTCATTAATATATACATCTGATGTTCGTTTTCCATAAATGTCTAAATATTTATGCATTTAGCTTGATACTCCTCGATCTATCAAATAGTTTATGTTTCATATATACTATGTATGCTCTCGTATATTATATTGTCCTTTGATCTTTATTGCAGGTACTCGGAAGAACAAACAAGGAGTGAACCTGGAAGCTAGGAGATTGAAGCCATCACCAAAGGATTGAGTGATTATCATCAGAGTGAGGTAGGCTTCTCCTTCTCTCTATATTTTTAAACATAAGCTAGGAAAGTTCGCATTAATTTTATTCAGTTTGTCGTTAGACCCACTCATTGGGATAGAGATATCGCCATTGTCCATACAGGGGATTTATCTTCACAACAAAATCGCAACTCCACTAGGGAATCTATAGCCTCTTCAATCTCTTTTCTTGATTTCGTCTTTTGATCACTTTGACCGACCATTGAGTTCTCAGTTAGTTTGAGCATGTATAGGTCCGCACATTCACTAATTATTGCCTTAGAGTGCTGATTCTGGATTGTTTTTGAAAAAAAAAAAAAAAATCCCATATTCCTCGCCCAATGTGATTTTGACTTGGACAGTCACGCTGCCAACACATTTTTCCTTAAAATAGTCACATTGAAACCCCTTTCAACACAGGTTTGGCTATAACATTCGCGTTGACCTCAGAGATTTGAAAAAAAATAGGGTTTCTTTGTCAAAATTCAGTGTGTCTTGCCCCCTGAGGTCTTTTTCCTGTCTTTTGTGATTCAATTTATTAGTGTTTTGTCTAGTCGTCTTTGTTAATTAGAAAATTTTTACCTCTTTGGCTTTCAAGTGTTTGGAGTTAAATTGGATTGATTCTAGGGTTTTTACATAATTTGATTGTCACTTGCTACTTTTGAGTGTCACTAAGGTCTTCATTTGTTGGTTGATTAGATCTTATTTTCTAAAGAAATCATTCAAAACATCAATTTCATTGGTTTTAGCTTGTCTTTTACAAGGTTTCTTTTCGATTGCATTAGTTCATCTTTCATTTGGAAACCGTCCTTGTTTTCCATCAAGCATAGATTACATTATTTGATTTACAAGCTGAAAAGAGTGCATTGTTTATTTGTTCAAAAGAGAAAAAGTGAAAGGTATTTTCATTTAGGTGCTTTTGAATTCAATTTGGTGTTGCTTTGGTTGGTGCATTAGTTGCATTAGAGAATTTGAATCAAATTTTCATTTTGCTTTAGTTGATGCTTTAGTTGCATTAGAGCATTCAAATGTTGAAATGTGGCAACAAGAATATTCCAATTTAATTTGTCCTTGAATTAAATTGTGAATTAAAATCGAATTTAGTCTTAACAGCTACTTGGAAATAATTAATTAAGTTATTTTGACTTAATTAGTTGGAGAAATTCAAGTTAGAAGTCTTTCTGAATTCATGCAAGAGTTATCCCTTAAATTAAGGAGATAAGATTGAGTTATACTTGAGTTGTAATTAGTTAACTCACATGCATGCACTCAACTAGTGTACTCTAGTTAACTGAAGCTTCCCTCATCAAAAACTCATGCATGTCTATTCTAAGAAAGACCCAGTTGAGATTAAAGAAAAGGACAGTGTACTATCAATTGCATGTGTTTTCTTATAAAGAAAACTCATGCATGCAGAAGAAATCAATTCCTTGAGGGTTGTGTAGTTCTGACAGTGTGTGAGATCAAGTGATCATCCACGGGTAGAAGAGGTTTTCCACTTGGTTGAAGGAGAATCATCCCAGAGGAACAGTGAAAGGAAATAGGAGCTTGGAGGGCAGAGAGGAAGGCTTGAGAGAAGCCAGGTTTACCTGTGAGCATCTGTGAGGATTGTACTGAGAGCTAAGGCTTTGTATAATCTCTATGTATTTACACCTTGTATGATAATACAAAAAGTGGGCTTTTTAGCTAAGGCTTTCCCCAAAGTATTTTCATGTGTATTGTGCATTGATTCTTCTTCTTCTAGTTATATTGTTCAGCTCGATCTTTAAGCTTCGGAAAATTGATAGTAGAAGTAGGTTATAGTATTTTGTTTTGATTTATATTGCATTACTGGGTTAATCTACAGTCAGATTTTCTACATGGTCTTAGAGCAAGATTTGTAAAGAATTTGCAGAATTTTTACATCAAAAATCAAATAAAAACATCATTTATATAAGTGCATCTTAGTAAAAGTGAAGATCATTTTTCTTTCAGAAAAGTTTCATTTAGGATGGTGAAAAGTGAAGAACATTTTCGTTTTTAAAGCATTATATTTGGAAAGCGAAAGTGAAATTTAGTGGAAGGCATGTTGTTTGATGCATTATTGATTGAAATTTATTAGTTTATCTTTCATCGAAATGGAAATTTTTCTTTTTCTCATATAGTTGCATCTTAGGGATTTAGGTGACATCATTTTGAGCCAGAAATTGAAACATAATTCAAGATAAACATCAAAAATTACTCAATCAACCTAAGGATAATTTGGAACTTAACGCAAACAATTAGAGGTCTAGGCTAGAGATGTGTTCCAATGTCTATAAACCTAGCAGTTGTCATTATTTTCCAGCATTGTATCCTGAGGGTGAAATCTCGTTCCATGTATGGAAGCATATAACATCATTCTCCATTATTCTTGGCCATATCGGAGGTGCTCCACATATGGAAAGTATATGGGAATGTTCTCATCGAATGGTTATGCATTAGACAATGTTAACATGAACTTGTGCTCCCTGTATCGTCGGGTATATATTGGGATACCCCACTAGGTTTTTATTCTTTATACATAGTAACTGAGTCAACCGCCTTGTAAACGTGGTACACCAAACACAACATTCGGGGAGATTGGTCGTTGTACATTAAGTCCTTGGTTTTGGCTAAGGTGTATATAGCGGTTCGCAAATACTTGGTGAGTCCTCTTGCCTAGATTACCCTTTTTTATTTAATTTTTGTTTTAAGTTCTAAAATTTACTGCCCACGATAAAATGTCTTACCCACACAATTCTTTTGGTCTCATTATGCCTTATTATTGGAAAATTTTGATTGGATCTCAAATAAATCACCTCCTCTCCTTTTGTCTTAGAAAAGGTCATCGTGGCAGATTTGTCAAGTTCGCCTTATCTATCCCCTTCACAATCTGACAATGAAGGATCACCACAAGGAGTCCACCCTGAGATTCCTGAGTCACTTGAAAATCAAGGTTTTGAACTTGGAATTGTCTCGAGTATTCAACCCCTTGCTTCTCATCCTCCACCTCAAGCGTTGTTCTCATCATCTCAGGAATCTGACCCGAAAGTCTTGAGGTTCCTCAACGGTTTTTGTTTTTTCCCACAAATCCGCTTTACAATCCTTTGTTTATATCTCCTGAATGCCCATATAGCCTGTTTGATAATCTCGGTATACCTTTGTAACTCTCTCCTCGCTCATCGTGGATTCCTCCTCGCCAACTATTTCCACCCATGGCATGAGAAGGTGAGATTCCAACCTCTCCTTGAGATCCTCCTCTGAAAATATCAACCACTCATACTCTAAGTCTTGGTGATGAATCTGAATATCACTTTCCTCCTAAAGGCTTTCCATATGTGTTTTCTCCTCATATGGGGGATGGACCAACCTCACCACCTGAAAGTAATGAAACTTTATTCCTGCCAGGTTATACCTCTCTTGGTCACTTAGTTTTAGGTACTCCAAGTGCATCTTCACTTTATCATCATCTAATTTGGTCATATGGCGTTATTCCTACCTCTAGCCCATTTCTTTCAAACGTGGCCTCCCAAATTCCTATTCAAACTATGGTTTCTTCTGTTCCTGTTCAACCTACAGTCACGGTTGGGAGTGTTAATGTCCATATATGTGCTCCAACTCCTCTTTTGATCACTACAGTGGTGACACCTCTTCCATTGAGTGGGTAATATGTGCCACCCCTATCCCACCGCATAGGGGGGAACCAACTGATCCATATGTACCTCTTGTTTCTAGTGGAACCTTTGCAACTGGATCTCAAACTCACGTTATGGGAGTAAGTCAAATTTTTGGTAATATTCCTTCTGGATATGGTCAAATTCTTTATCAGTAGCCTCTTTCGGTTCAGATACCTTACCAACATCCATACCCTCCTTATGGTTAACAACAACCTCAAAATCCACCTTTAAATGAACAAGTAGGATCCCAAATACAGTCTAGGTCGTCTAGTCAGTTTCAGTCTGCTTCTAGAACTTATCCTTTAGGAGTTGGTAATCCTTTGCAACAAGGAACCTATCAATATCAACAAGGAACCTATCAAATTTCACAAGGAACCCATCAACAACAAGGAACTTTTGTACAACAAGGACCTTACATACAACAAGGGTCTTATCAAAAACCTTTGCAGAAGCAAGGGCAACCTTTGCAGTAGCAAGGCCAACCATTGCAGCAACAAGGTCAACCGTTATATCCGCAAGTTCAACCATTGCATCAGCAACCCTATGCTCAATACTCCTCATAGGTTGTTTATCCCCCCATGGTTCTCAACAGCCTATGGCGGGTCAATATCAAACTTTTCTTGGTCAAAACCCACCTTTGTGGGGACAAAATCAGCCTTTGTATGGTCAAAATTCCTCTGAGTGGGGGAAGTACCAAAATCCCTATGGTCAAGATCCGCCACTATGGGGGAAAAATCAGTACCAACAAGGTTGGAATCCTCAATCTAGACCTTATCAAAGGCCTTTCATGCCTTTTAATCCTCAATTTTCATTTTTAGCTACATTGGAGTTACAAGATGTGTCAAAGCTCACAAATGACCCAATACTACATTAGCCATATTGGCCTCTGGTTCCTACCAAAATTCCTAGCGATTGTCCAAAATTCGAAGGAGATTTTGGAGAAGACCCCCAAGCTCACGTCATGACATACCATTTTATGGTGTTCATCTAATTCTTGGGTCAATGATTTCGTTTGATTGTGTCTTTTTCACCGAACCCTGATGGGTGCTACCTCCAAATGGTACATCGAGTTACCTCGAGGTTCCTTTCAATATTTCAATAACTTGGCTATGGCTTTTCTTACTCACTTCCAGCCACTGGTTCGATATGAAACTGGTACGCATCTCCTAACGTCTTTGAAACAAAATACTACTACCGACATCTTTGATCACATCCATGAATGGAGACGTCATCGTCGCCTTATTAAGATCTAAATCCATGATGAGGTTTTAACTGAATGGTTTACTAATTCATTCATTAATCAAATCGCTAAAGACATATCTGTGGGTGGTTGTGTGACCGAAGAATAAGCCATCACCCGTGCTCAGTATCTAGATTTGGTATACCCACAATCTGGTATGCTCTATGATCTCTTACTTGATGCTCTGCAACCTTCAACTGATATAGCATCTTCTAAGCCTCTGAAGACCACACCCATTGATGGTATTATTGGGTCAATAGCTCAAACTTCTAGTAATGCTTTTTCTACTTCTACAAAGTAGAAATCTGCTCCGGCTACTATGCCTTCTCCTCCTTTGAATACTCCTAACAATCCTGGTAAAACTTCTGAGGTGAATGTTGTCCAATCTACCACATTGGACAAAGCCTTGAAAGGAAAAAAGAAGGGTAAAGTTAAGGCTAAATCTGATACTCCAAAATAGGATCCTCCTAAACCATCTATTGATGATACATCCAAAAACAAGTTCAAATATCCTTGTCTTATATGTGATGAAGATTCATACCAAGGATTGTCCCCGTCATGCTGAGGTCAGTAGTTTATTAAAAGGTGCCCTAGGGACACCATTTGTGTTGAAAGAACCCTTTTCTTCACAACAAACTTCACTGGTAGATCAACCTCAATCCTCTACATCTTTAGGTTTTCAAGTTTTTATGAGTGAAAAGACACCTGTTTCTGTTGCTACTCAATCAAAATATTATCAGACTCTTACCAAACCAGTTGTGGAAAATGATGCCACTAATACACCTTCTACATCCACTCAACCCAGTTGTAGTCTTATTCATATCAAACTACCTAGTAATGATTCCATTATCCAACAACCTCCCAAAGGTGTTCTTCAGAAGTCATCATATAATTTGAATGCATGAGCTACTCAGCATTATAATATTGTGGAAGATTTAGCCCAAGCGCCTTCGATAATTTCGACTTTGGAAGTCCTCCAGACTTGTCCATCACAAAGGAAAGCATTATTATCCGCCATAGGAGGGATCAATCCTACCGATTCAAATTTTATTATTTTTTACCTCAAGAACCACATTCCTTGTCTCCTACATCAACTTACCTTCTCGATACAAGTTATTATCAAGGGGAAGACTATTCATAGGACTGTTATTGATGACAATGCTTCTACTTGCATCATGTATCTTTCATGTTGGAAAGTTATTGGCTCTCCATCTCTCAACCAGTCCCCCAATACCTTGGAAGCCTTTGATAGTAGAGGTACACATCCATATGGTATTCTCAATGATTTTCCGATATCATTGGAAGGGAAAACCGTTAACTTGTAAGTAAAAGTTGTCGATGCCAATCTGAATTACAATATTCTATTTGGTCGTAGCTGGACGCATGCAATGTTTTGCATGGTTTCCACTTTATTTCGGGTGATCTATTTTCCTCATCAAGGGAAAATAGTCAATGTCGATGAGCTTGCATTTTTCTCTTCCAACTTTTCAAATGTTAATGTGCCATATGTTGGGAATATCAATATCCCTAATGAGAGCGTTGTGGGGGGGGGGGGGGGGGGTTTAAAGACTTTTCCCTTATGGGAACATTTTCCCTTCCAACTCTGAATGTCACTTCAATTAACATGATCTTAACTTATCACAATTCCTGGGTCATTCCCCATCCTGGTAAATTTGATATTTTGGCGATGTATGTCGCTTAGCCATGTAGAGCAAGCATATCAAGTTGGCGTTTCAGCTTCTGCAGCAACTTCTGAAATTCATGATCATTTTAGTCTGGGTCTAGACGCATATTTGCAATCTCCCTAGCTTGCTTCTTGGGATTCTCTGGATCCTTTGAATGAGACATTTCCGACTAACAAGAGTATCACAGAAGTTATGTCTCTTGAGGAAAATCCATGGAACGATGCCCATCATGATTCCTCATTTCTCCCAAGACTTAGTGAGATCTCTTCTTGTCTAGAAACCTTTGCTTCTATTTTGTCGACTCATCCTCTCCAGACACCTATTTTGGTTCATGAAGTGTTGTCCAAAGGAAACATGGGGAACATTTTAGCTACAATGCCTACTGACATCTCTGTCAAACCAGGGATTGTCGAAAATATCCATGTTAGGGTTTCTTATTCTCTGGAGAAGATCAAGATTTATACCGCCCTCTTCAAAGAATTATCTGATGTCTTTGCTTGGCCGTAAGAATAAATGCCTGGCATAGATTTGAGTATAGTAGTGTATGCGATTCCTACTTATCCAAATGCAAATCATGTTCGTTAGTGCCTTCGTCCTATGAACCCTAGAAAGGCAGTTGTCATAAAGGGAGAAGTTGAAAAACTTCTTAAAGTTGGTTTCATTTACCCCATTCCATTGACAGATGGGGTCTCGAATATTATTCATGTGGCTAAGAAACAAAGAATTATATGTATTTGTTTTGACTATCATGATATCAATCGGGCATGTCCTAAAGATAATTCTTTGACTCCCTTTATAGATCAAATCATTGACGAATGTCCCAGGAGCGAGATTTTTTCTTTTATGAACGGTTTTTTTGGATACAACTAGATTAACATTCTTCCCGTCGATCAACATAAAGCTACTTTCATTTGTCCTTGGGAAACCTTTTCTTACAAAAAACTCCTTTTTGGTCTAAAAAATTTCAGCGCTACCTTACAATGAGCGATGTCTTATGCTTTTCATGATATTAAGCATATCATTCAACCTTATCTCGATGACTTACCAGCACATTATACTAAGCGTCACGACCATCTTGATCACCATCGAGAGATCTATCTTTGGTTTCGACACTACAATATTTGTTTAAATCCACATAAGTGTGTATTTTGTGTCAAATATGGTTGTCTCTTAGGGTTTGTCATATCCAAGGAAGGCATATGAATCAATCCCCCTTAAGGTGGAGGTCAATCAATCCCCCTTAAGGTGGAGGTCATCATGAATTTTCCCCTTCCATCTTCCTTACATCAGTTTCAAATTTTACAAGGGAAAGCGAACTTCCTTCGTCATTTTGTCCCAAATTACATTGAACTTTCCAAAGAATTTACTGAAAGAAAGGGATCCCATTCATGTGGGATGAAGTTGCTAAAAAAATCCTTCGATGCATTGAAGAATCCCCTCATTAGTGCTCCTTTACTGCATCCCTCAAATTATCACCGCGATTATTTCTTGTACTTAGCCATCGCCGATAGTATTATTGATATGGTACCTTTTCAGGACAATGATGATGGAAGTTAGCACATGATTTATTACCTGGGTCGAAATCTTTTTGACGCAGAAACTCGATAAGCCCATGTTGATAAATTAACTTTAGCAGTTGTTCAATGCTTTCGGCACTATATTCTCTTACGAAAAACCATTATGATTTCTGATTGAAACCCCATGACATACATTTTAACTCATTAGTTGCTGGGGGGAAAGTATTCTAAATGGATTATTATCTTACAACAATTCGATTTGGAATTTGATAAGGTTAAATTGAAGAAATCACTAGTTTTCGCTGAGTTAATTTGTGACCTTCCTTCTGCAACCACGTCTACCACAACCGAAGAGTTGATTCCTAATGAAACTCTCTTCCTCATCATTATTGTCGATCCATGGTACAAATATATCATTACCTATATCCAGACCCAAAACTTTCAACTGGAGTTATCCAACTTTGAACGTCGACACATATGACATCAGTCTCAACCTTACCAAATTATCAGAGATACTTTATATCGTGTTGGTGTTAATTCTATCCTTCGTTTAATGCTTGAAGAAGTTGAGAAAGTCTTAAATGGTTGTCACTCTGGGGCCTATGGCGATCACATGTCCAGATATGCTATGGCTCAGAAAATCCTTCGCGTCAGTTATTTATGGCCTTTGATCTTCAAAGATTGTATTTTAGCAATCAAAAAATGTCATGCCTCCCAGATTTATGACCACAAACAGTGAGCCCCACCCACACCATTGCACCTAGTTATTACCGTCAGACCCTTTTCCAAATGGGGTATTGATTTTATGACATGTAACCCCCACTCAGTCATGGGGCATGGTTATATCATCAATATTGTCGACTATTTCACTAAATGGGTCGAGGCGATGCCCACAAATGATTCTGAAGGTAAAAATGTGGCTCAATTCCTTTTTAATTATGCCATAGCTCAATTTGGTGTCCGTCAAGCCATCGTTACTGACCATGGCTCTCACTTTCGAAATTATATGATGACAGAGCTTATTGCTCAGTTGGATCTACGTCACAACAGCTCAACTACTTACTATCCATAGGCCAACGACCAAGTTAAGGCAATCAACAAAGTCTTGGTTACAATGCTTCAATGTATTGTTAGGATGCATAAACGAAATTGGCACCTTATGCTATTTTTAGCTTTGTCAGCATACCGAACCGCAGCTAAGACAAAAATTGGATTCACACCCTTTCAGTTGGCGTATGGTCTAGAGGCAACCCTTCTGATTAAATGTGAAATTCCTTCATTAAAACTAGTTGTCAAATTACTCCCTAACACTTCCCTAGAGAAGGAACGACTACTTTACCTCGAAAGGCTTGATGAAACTCGTGGTATTGTCGGGTTAGTAATTGAAGCTCAAAAAAAACAAGTTAAAGCACAATACAATAAAACTGTTACTACCCGTGTTTTTGTTGAAGTGACTTGGTCTTGTTATATGATCAAGCCAATGATAAATTGGGAGCAAGGAAATTTGAACCAATGTGGCATGTGCCTTACATTGTTAAATGAGTATTACAGAAAGGCGCCTATGAGTTGGTTCACTATGAAGGAAATCAGTTGGCTAAGCCCCGAAACAGACTTTACCTCAAGAAGTATTATGCGTGATTTCATGTAAATACTTTGTACATTAGTGTGTTATTCATTAGTGTGCATTTTGGTTTTGATGTGTTTATTTGTTTTCTCAAACATGTTTTCCTCTGCTTACCATGTGTTCTACTTGGTTTGCAGATGTTGTTGAACCTTTATGTCAAATTCACTAATGGATGCTGTCGTAGTACATGGAATTTATCTTCCACCGCATGGGAAACCTATGACCCTAATGGTGAGTTAGTGAATTTACAAGGCATATTTTTAGGTCGTACTACTAATAACATTGTCGAATATAGTGCAGTTATCGAGATTTTATCAGAAACCATTGCTCTTGGCATTAGAGAGTTGGTCATTAATCTTGATTCACATCTCATTGTACTACAACTTAACAAACAATATTCAGTTAGAAACCCTCAAATTTTGAGAATGTATTTGAGATTTCATCTTTTGGAACAAGACTTTGATTGTATTACTTATCAACATATTCTGAGATGTTTGAACACATTAACATATACATTGGCTAATTATGTATTAGATAGACATCTACGACATATGTAAAACGAAAACCATCACATAGTAAACATAACAAGAAAACATGTGTGTGTGTGTGTGTGTGTGTGTGTGTGTGTATAAAGTGTTTACAAAAATTTTATTACATCAAAATGTCAAAAACCGTGTTCTTAGACACATGGCTTCTCAAGCCTACATAAGTGCAGAAAATAAAGACTAGAGACAATTATTCACCCACATGGTGCTCATTATAGCATGACACAACTCTAATGACTCAGTTTGATAACCGATGCAGTCTGGCAGGTACCCCTACAGTGTGCCTCAGATATCATAGTGGCACCTCATCAATCGATGCATATTCTAGAATGCCCCTTGTCAGGACTTCTAGTTTATGCTCCACCTCAACGATCGGGTCTGCTCTCTCCACATAAGGAGAATCCTCTATATGATGTGCCACTCGCCTGGCTATTGGAGAAACCCCTGGAGGTCTTTCTACTCCAAAATCTGCAAAAATCACGTGTCAAATCTCAGTACACATAAAAAAAATTCAAAAATTCGAAAACTTTGAAAATTGTTTTTTACCTACATCGATCCATTGTGCACCTGTAAGAAGTGGAAGATCGGGATCTCCTCAGAAATCCATTCCAGTGTATGCCCAATCATTTATCATGATTATATTTTTTCGCAGCCATCCAAAAAATGTTGGGGGGAAAGACATCCGCTGACCACCTCCCTGTCGAGGCATCATCTCACCCCACCTTGTCAACTGTGGATCTCTAAGCGCTCGTGCATCCACTAATATCAAAATAATGTCACACATTCTAGGAAGAATGCCACCAAGATGGATATGAAACCAGATTGGTTTAGCCTTTCAGACTTGCACTTCTTAAGTTGGCTTTCATATTTACCAACAAACCCTCACACCAGTTGAAGAGCGTGGGACTTAGACAATTGATTGTGTATTAGAAATGAGACTTTTTTGCTTCATGCAATGCCTGAGCCCCAACTATTCGGGTCATGGTATGAAGGATTATTCATAGTGGGAAATTTGTGATGGTATTTATATCTATCTTCCGTCTCTAGGTCTTTCGAGTGCCTGGATAATTCTTCACAATCAACATATTCGTGATATCTCCTCCAGTGCGAGAACTGAACAACTAAATTCGTTGTTCCTTTCTAGACAAACTAGTAATGAAATAAATGTTTGTGACATCTATTTCAAGTTCTTGGTCCCCAATCATGAATATTGAGTGATCCACATCCCACCAACTAATCAAATTTTGTAGTAACTCTACCTGGCTCCTAATCCCAGGAAACCAAAAGAATTTTAGCAACCCATAGTCTCGAAGGGCAGCAATGCAATTTGGGTCTTGTGCTACTTGATGGTCTTCAGCTTCATGTCCTATTTCTTTCAATTCGATTTCCATTTTTGGTTGATTAACATGTAAAACATCCATCAAAAAACATTCCATGAGTTTCTATAGAAGCAAATCTGAAAATAAAGCATTAAATGTGGAGGATTTTGCAAAAATTCACAACTTTGTGCCAACGCAACTGTCCATAAAAAATTCCGTGCTTCCAACGCATTACCACAGTTGGCTGCAGGGTGAACAACACGGTTTCGATGGGTAAAACCCACGTTTTTCACCCTCGCCATAATTTTTTGCTAAGCCCTCCATGCGGCCTAGTTTATGGATGAAAAGGCATAAAAATGCAACCAAATGTAAGGGAAGAGATAGAGCTCTTGCCTACATCGATCAACTCGACGAATGGTGTCCGAGATTGATCGTGCTCTCCACCTAAAGATTGAGGTAAAATAGGGTAAAAATGCTCAGTGATTTGAAAAATGGTAAAATGGTGAAAATGATTTACTTTTTTGAGATTTTATAAGTTTTTTTTTTTACATTTTTACCAAATTAGGGCATTTTTCACTTATATTTTAATATTTTTCCTCGAAATTGGTAATGTATGTTTCACTTGTGCAACGACAGGTCAATAACATGGTGATGGTGATTAATTTTGATTGATTCAACGATTTTTATTTTATCACTTTTTCAGACTCGTCAGAAATAAATGAAAAAGTGACCCCCTGGAATCATATTTAAGCTCTTTTCTGACTCTTGAAACATGAAAAGATCATCGATTACTTGTCATTTCGAACTCGTTAAAGTAAATGAAATTACACCTACTCAGTATAATTTTAACCCTTTTCCGGACTGAGATAGACTATTGCACGAAAAAGAAATACCTTAGTCGAACATGGCTAAGAGGTTCTCTTGAATATCATTTTCTACCTTTCCAGATTCAAGAGACGATTTACAAAAAGGGACCTTTGGATTTTTCTTTTTCGCCTCTTTTTGAAACTCTCTAAACATGAAATGTCAAGTTTTACCTCCATCGGACTCGTAAAACTTAAACAACGTTGGACTTGTCATCATGACGGGATCGAGTTTCTCCTTCCTATGACTTGTTAAACTTACTAGGATGGATTCATCTGAAGGATGAACTTATATGGAAAGCATATGCTATCCCCTTCAATCTTACAATTAAAAATAATAGTGGTACGCACTAGAAATAGTGGGGGAAAAATGAAAGTGAACATCTCTTTTATTTTGTGTAAAGGTAGAATGTCACTCTTGCACATGTGGTGGCCTGGGTGCAGGCGATATACACAAACGCCCTAATCCTGATATAATTTCTTCTAATTCTGGCTGAAACCCTTCCTCTTCCTCCACTGGAGTATCAATCATCTATTTTATACTGGTTGTTCATAAATTTCCCTTTTTGTAACTATCACCACTCTTTTCTCCTTAATCGCCTCAACCCTTGGCATCGGAAACAAATTACACAACAGAGGCTTCTTTTCCACTATCGAAGCTGTAATTCCATGGAAACTATGAAATATACTATCAGCGGGGTTTAGAATGGCAATAACGCAAATAAGCGTAAATTACACTATCAGCACTATAAACCAAAGGAAAAGCATTAATACTCAAAATACATTGTTGGCGGGGCTTTATTCCAAAGAAATGGAATAACACTATCGGTGCTTTAAATACACTATTGGCAGGTTATTTCATGAGAACTGAAACAACACTATCGACACTTACTATCATCCCTTCCCCAATGCAATAATACAGTAGCATATCGATAATCACAATCGGCAATTCAACGCTCCCTCGCTAGGCTCCTTCCGCTTAAGATTTTTGATGTGATAACACCTTGCAGACCTGATATATTATAAGCCCTCTCCTATAACATTTTAGATCCGAAAGTCGCGCTTCGAACTTCGGCACTTCAAAGGGCTAGACCCTCTCCGCTCAAACACTGTGATGCGATATCGGTTGCAGACCCGAAAAGGGTATCGACCACCCTTAATAAGATTTCAAGTCCGGATTCTCAATTCGGACTAAGTTTTTTCAGGTTTCTTAGTGTAACCCAGAATTTGGCTTGCAGGACTAAATGACGTGTAAAATGGATACAGAGCACATTAATACACAGGAAAACCACTCGAACAGACTTTAATCAAGGTATTAGTTGAAAACAAAGCCGAACCACTGTTATAAAATCTTAACAAATAACGTTGCGTGAAGCCAGAATTATGCATAAGCACTAATTTAACAGACAAACATAAATTCAGATGCATAGAAAGGGTTCGGAGGTCTCAATGCCTCTGGGATCGACCAATACATAGAGAAATTCTCTTCTTCCTTTGAGAAATATGTGATAAAAGCATGCGGTCCAAATCCCTTTACAATAGAATCCAAATTACATATATATTGGTCCGTGTTAACAACCAGATCCTAAAACAGAGGCTTAATTTAGTGCAACTATCAGTTCTGCGAGACATCCTCCTCAAGAACCTCCACTATGCTTAACTAATCCTATCTGTTCAACGAGGTATTCTCCTTGAGAACCTCCACTATGGTTTAACTAATCAACACTTATTACATCATGATTTATTCCTAGATTCTATTTCTATGCTAAACTAGAAAAACATGGAAATTGATGGCTAAAGGATCCCACTCCTCTGCTTGTAGATTTTTTTGTATTTTTAGAATAAGTTTGAAGTATTTTCCCTCCAAGTCTCATGCTCCTACATCAAACTCCTAAGGACAAAATTCTTCATGGGCTCCTTTCCATGAGCTCTTCTACAGAACTGCCCAGCTTCTGTAGCATGTTTTTTGTTATCCAAGTAGCTTCAACAATTGGTTGATTCTTCCATTTGACCAAATACTGAAAGTACTCGTGTCCTCTGGTTTTCTTGAACACTTTCTTGTCCAAAATCCTTTCTGGTTGCAATTCTTTTGTTGTAGGTAACTGTTTTACCTAGTCAATTTCTTGTGTCTCCTGATCTTCTTCCGTATCATCTGCAGTTTCACCTTCATACTTGTACAACATTGAAAATTGGAGATACTCCATCATCAGGGGGTAATTCAATTTCATATGCATTTGCAGAAAATTTCCTTAATACTCTACATGGTCCAATTTTCTTGAACTTCGATTTGTTATACTCCCTCTTTGGAAATCTTTCCTTTCTAAGGTGTGCTGAAACTAAATCTCCAACTTCAAAGTTCACCTCTCTTCTTCTCATGTCTGCTCTGGTTTTGTACTTGATGTTGCCATCCTAAAGCTGTTGTTTCACTTGCTCATGTATTGCTTGCATTTCTGAACCAAAATATTCTCCCTATGCACTTCTCATCTCATCTTTTCCCAAGTTTCTTAACTCAAATACTCCTCTTGGTTGCATTCCATAAACTATATGGAATGGAATATGTCCTGTACTCCTGTTAGGTGATTCATTATATGCATATTTAGCTTGTGCCAACATTTGATCCCACTATTTTGGATTTTTTGCAGTAAGAATCCTTAAAATATTGCCCAAACTCATGTTCGCTACTTCAGTCTGTCCATCAGTATGTGGATGATAGGCAGAACTGAAACTTAGTTTATTTCCCAACTTTTTCCATAGTGTCCTCCAAAATTTCCCAACAAATTTGGAATCCGTGTCTGAGACAATACTTTTAGGCAACCCATGAAATCTTACAATCTCTTTGAAAAACAAATTAGCAATGTGAGTAGCATCACTAGTTTTATAACATGGAATAAAATGTGCCATTTTTGAAAATCTATCCACTAAAACAAAAATTGAATCATTTCCTCTTTTAGTCTTTGGTAAGCCCAAAACAAAATCCATACTTACCATATCCCAAGGCCTGTCTGGAATTGGAAATGGAACATACAAACCTGTGTTTTGGCTTCTTCCCTTTGCATATTGACAGATTTTACAAGTTTTCACATACTTTTCCACTTCATATCTCATTTTCGGCCAGAAATAAAATCTGTTCAATTGTTCATAAGTCTTCTCTGTACCAAAATGTCCTGCAAGTCTACCACTATGTTTCTCTTTGATTAAATTCTCCCTCATAGGATAGTTTGGTATGCACAACTAATTTCTCTTAAACAGCAATCCATCTTGTAAGAAATAATCCAACCATTTATTCCTATCCATCAAAATAGGATTCTTGCAAGCATCAAATGCCTCTTTAAAATCTGAATCTGTCTCATATAATTCTTTAAGAAAATCAAAACCTAACACTTGAATTTGACTCTCTTGAAGTAATACATTTCTCCTACTTAAGGCATCTACAACTTTGTTTAATTGGCCATTTATGTGCTTCAAGACAAAATTGAAACCTTGAAGATAGTCTACCCATTTAGCATGTTTCTGGCTAAGCTTTGGCTGCTGCATAATATACTGTAATGCATGGTTATCTAAATAAAATATGAACTCTTTTGACATCAGATAATGTCTCCACTTCTTCAATGACTGCACAACTACATAGAACTCCTTATCATAAGAAGAATAATTCTTCTTTGAATCATTTAGCTTTTCGCTAAAATAAGCTATAGGTATGTCTTCCGAACTTGAAACACCTCCAATAGCTTCTCCGCTGGCATCACACTTCACTTGGAAAGGCTTACTAAAATCAGGTAGAACCAAAATAGGTTTTTCAGTGATCTTCTTCTTCAACAGCTAAAAATTCTTTTCTTCTTTAGCAATCCATCTAAATGGTTGTTTATCCTTCTTTATGGTCTCAATAATAGGAGCATTGATCTTACTAAAATTATTTATGAATTTCCTATAAAAACTAGCAAGACCATGGAAACTTCTTCCCTCAAAAACACTTTTAGGTGAAGGCCACTCCATGATTGCTTTGATCTTCTCTGGATCCATTTTCAACCCTTCATCAGAAATAACAAAACCCAAATACACTAACTCTGCTTTCATGAATGAAAACTTCTTCAAATTCAGCAATAACTTCTCTTGTTGTGGGCTTTGTAAGACATAATTCAGATGTCTCATGTGCTCCTCCTTAGACCTGATGTAAACTAATATATCGTCCAGATATACTATTACAAATTTACCAATAAACTCTTTAAGAACTTCATTCATGAGTCTCATAAACGTACTTGGTGCATTTGACAACCCAAAGGGCATTACTCTCCACTCATACAATCCTTCATTTGTCTTAAACGCAGTTTTCCACTCATCCCCTTCTCTTATCCTTATATGATGATACCCACTCTTAAAATCTAGTTTTGTAAAATATTTGGCTCCACTCAAGCAATCCATTAAATCTTCAATTCTAGGTAAAGGAAATCGGTACCTAATTTTGATTTTATTGATGGCTCTTGAATCAGTACACATTCTCCAGCCTCCATCTTTCTTTGGACTCAACATTGTTGGTACTGCACAAGGATTCAAACTTTCTCTGATCGGTCCTTTGTCAAGCAGTTCCTGCACCTGCTTCCTAACCTCTTCATTTTCTGTGGGAGTCATTCTATAAGCTGCTTTTTTAGGTAGATTTTCTCTAGGAATCAAATCTATGTGATGGCTAATTCTTCTAATGGGTGGTAACTCATTAGGCAAATCATCAACAATGATATCATAATAGTTGTCCGACATTTCTTGAATTTCAATGGGTAAATCAGAAACTTTAGTAGAAGTAATTCTTACCTTGGGTTTGCAAATTACAGCAAAATTTACCTCATTCTCTTCAATCTGCTATAAGTATTCCTTTTCTCTCAGTAACAAAGTTTTTGGATCAGTCTTCCTTCCTAATGCATCTTCTTCCCCCATAAGCAGCAACATATGATTGATACCATCTTTACCAAACTTGTAGGTGTTTCTTTTTCCATCATCCATAGCTCCTTTGTCATATTTCCAAGGTCTTCCGAGCAATATATGACACACATCCATTGGCATCACATCACATACAATTTTGTCCTTGTATTTGCTCAGCTGCAACTCCACTTCACACTATTCATTCACTAATAGTTGATGTCCCTTTTGTAACCATGACACCTTGCAAGGTGTTGGATGTTTCATTGTCTTCAGCTTCAATTTCTCCACCACTTCTGTAGAGACCAAATTATCATTGTTGCCATTATCAATGATCATTTGACAGCATTTCCCTTGAACCTTACACACTGTCCTGAACAAAGTCTTTCTTTGTGATGGTTCAACTATCTCCTTCGCTGGCTTGAGCAAAACTTTATTGATTACCAAAGATTCTCATCTCTCTGGAATATTTTCTTCTTCTGTCACTATCGTTGTTGTTGCTTCTCCCTAAACTTGAGCAACAATTGCATTCTTCTAACTTTTCCTGCATTCTCTGGGCACTCAAAAGCTCTGTGTCCTGTTTTGTTACACCTGTAACATCTTACTTCTCTTCCTCTTCCTCTATAAAAACTCCCTCTGCCACTTGCATCACTTCCTGTGGGTGCATGCTAGTTTGAGCTACTTCTAGCTCCATCTTTAGGTGTTATAGATCTTCCTCTACCACCTTGGCTTCCTTTCCCTCGGAAAGTACCTCTTCCTCTGGCAGACTGCTTCCTTATGAGTTTTTATTCAGCTCTCAGTACCATCTGGAAGGATTGTTGTATAGGTAAATCCCCTCTACGGATAGAGGCGATCCCTACTAGCCCAACAGGGGTCTAGCAACAATCGAACAATGCTACACCGCAGGTTCCTAGTTGTAA
>APFE031752666.1:0-10630 GCA_000404065.3 Pinus taeda | reverse complement strand
CCTGGTACTAAACCAATAGGAGTGTCCGATGAAGAATGGAAGAAGTTGGATCGGAAGGCAAAGAGCACAATACGATTGTGTGTATCAGATTCAGTATTGTTGAATGTATTAGGGGAAGCTACGACGAAGGCTTTGTGGGACAAGTTAAGGACTTTGTACCAATCTAAGTCTCTGGTGAATAAATTGTTCCTGCGGAAAAATATGTATAACCTGAGGATGAAAGATGGAGACTCGGTGACAAAGCATCCGAATGCATTTAATACTGTGGTAAGTCAATTAGCATATATTGATATTAGAATTTCAAATGAAGATAAGTGCATCAGTTTGTTGTGTTATCTACTAGATTCATGTGATAGTCTGGTTATTGCAATAGGTAGCAATGCAACTGCCTTACAATTTGATGAAATAGTCTCATCCTTGCTGATATAGGAGATGAGACAGAAAAATATGGAGAGCCGAAATGGTGATGCCTTGTCTGCATGAGGATGGTCCCAGAACAGAAACAAAAATAAGTCATCGAGTGGGATATCAAAATCTAAAGGGAGATCTAAATCTCCAGGAAGACCTATAAAGGTGATGTGCTAGAAATGCGGAAAGGAAGGACACTACAAAAGGGACTATAAATCTAAAACTCCTGACAAAGGAAAGGGATCTGATGATGCTCCTTCTGCAGAGGAAAAAACCACCTCAGATGAAGGTTGGGATGTGTACTTGGCTTCTTCAAGTACACATGTAGACCATGAGGCATGGTTGATTGACTCAGGTGCATCCTTTCACTTCACTCCCCAAAGAAAGTGGTTCTGCGAGTATGAGAAATTCGATGGTGGTGATGTCTTCCAGGGGGATGAAAAGAAGGCTAGAATCGTTGGTTTCAGAAAAGTAAAGTTGAAGTTGCAAGGTGGAAGGATTATAACACTTACGGGTGTTCTACATATTCCTGCATTGGCTAGAAATATGATTTCTGTAAGCAAGCTAGATGATGCAGGTGTAAAAATAGTGTTTGAGAAGGATACCTATAAGATGGTTCAAGGAGCATTGGCATTGATGCGGGGAGTTCGGAATGGAACTTTGTACAAGCTGCAAGGTAGCACTGTTGTTGAAGGGTGCAACAGTTTTGTGGTTCCTGAAAGTGGAGCAGAAAATCTGGTGGCCTCTGGAGAGAAGACCATGATGTGGCATCAAAGGCTTGGACATATTGGAGAGAAGGGCCTTCAAATACTTCATGGTAAAGGTATGGTAGAAGATATGAGTAATAGTTCTCTGGATTTTGATTTCTTTGAAAATTATGGATATGGGAAGAAGAATCAGGTGAGTTTCCCCTCTGGTGATAAGAGGGCGAAACAAATATTACAGCTTGTGCACAATGATGTGTTTGGACCTATGAAGGTTCCATCACTGGGTAATTCTGTGTACTATTTATCATTTATAGATGACTTCTCAAGGAATACATCAATATATCTCCTTAAGAAGAAACCTGAAGTATTTGACAAGTTTAAAGAATTTAGGCTCTGGTGGAAAACCAGATAGAGAAGAAGATAAAGGTGCTGAGGACAGATAACGGTGGAGAGTTTTGCAATAAGGAATTTGAAGAATTGTGTAAAAAGTGTGGTATAGCACAACAAAAGACTACTCCATAGACACCTCAGCAAAATGGAGTTACAGAAAGAATGAATAAGACGTTGATGAAAAGGGCAAGAAGCATGCTCAGTGGTGTCGGGTTAGGACAGGAATTCTGGGCAGAGGTAGTGGAGATAGCATGTTACCTGGTCAACAGATCACCTTCATCAGTGTTGGAGGATAAGACTCCACAAGAGGTATGGACTGGTAAGAAACCCTCTCTTTCACATTTGACGGTATTTGGATGTGATGCATATGTACATGTTCCAAATGAGAAACAAACCAAGTTGGATAATAAATCTGAAAAGTGCATCTTTATTGGGTGTAAGGATGGTTTAAAGGGTTATAAGCTTTGGAACCCAGTAACAAGGAAGGTTGTGTACAACCGAGATGTGGTGTTTAGAGAGGTGAAAGATGTTATTAAACATGAATTCCAACCAAAGGAACCTGAGAAGATAGAGCTTGAGCTAAAGGAGGAAGAATCAGACTCTACATCAGAGGAGGAATCAAAAGATGAAGAGCCACAAACTCTAGGTGGGAGAAGATCAGTGCGAGAAAGAAGGCAGCCAAAAAGGTATAGTCCATCTACTATCTGTTCAAATTTTGCTTTATCTATTAATATGAAGGAAGAAATGGATTCAGAGGATGGAAAACTCTGGAAAGAGGCCATGGTTGATGAAATGGCATATTTACACAAAAATGAGGCTTGGGATCTGGTGGAGTTGCCAGCTGCAAGGAAGCCCATTGGAAGAAAATGGGTTTCAAGAAGAAGACAAATGCAGAAGGAAAGGTGGAGAAATACAAAGCTCGGTTGGTAGCAAAAGGTTATTCCCAGGTGCCGGGAATTGATTTTGGTGATATTTTTTCTCCTGTTGCCAAAGTAACTTCTATTAGATTACTTTTATCTGTTGTTGTTGCTTTTTATTTTGAGGTAGAACAGATGGATGTGAAGACAACATTTCTTCACCAGGATCTGGAAGAGGAGATCTACATGAAGCAACTTGAAGGCTTTGCAGTGAAGGGAAACAAAGAACTAGTATGCAAGTTAAAGAAGTCTCTGTATGGGTTAAAACAATCACCAAGGATGTGGTATCAGAAATTTGATACATTTATACAGGGACTTAGCTTCACCAGAAGCAAAGTAGATCACTGTGTGTATTTTAAATTAATTGGTGACTGTGTTATTTATCTGGTCTTGTATGTGGATGATATGTTGTTGGTTGGAAATGACAAAGAAATTATCCAAGATTTGAAGACCCATTTGTCCTCCAAATTCGACATGAAATATCTTGGTGTTACAAACTATATTTTGGGCATGGAAATTAAAAGAGATCGGACAAAGAGGAAGCTCTGGTTAAACCAAAGGAAGTATGTCGAGATGATAATGCAGAGGTTTAATATGCAAGATAGTAAACCGGTGAAGGTTCCTATTCCTATAGGTGTAAAGTATCTGTTGAATAGTGTCTGAAGACACAAGAAGAGGAAGAGAACATGTCTCGTGTTCCACATGCAATTGCAGTCAATAACCTGATGTATGCGATGGTTTGTACTATACCAACCATTGCACATGCAATGGGAGTATTGAGTAGGTTTATATCAAAACCAGGGAAGGAGCACTAGACAGCAATGAAGTGAGTTTTGAGGTATTTGCGTGGCACTAGTGATTATGGTTTGTGCTACCAAGGAAGACCAGGATTGGATAGAGTGTTGGATATTCGTGGCTTTGTTGATGCAGACTGGGTTGGAGATCTAGATCAGAGAAGATCTACAAGTGGGTATGTGTTTAACCTATTTGGAGGTGCAATCAGTTGGATGAGTAAGAAACAATATGTTGTGGCACTATCAACTACAAAGGCAGAATACATGCCATCCACTCATGCAAGCAAGGAAGCAGTTTGGTTGCAAAGATTGTGTTCAAATATGGGGTTAGTACAGGGAGCTATAAGGATAGACTGTGATGGCCAAAATGCATTTTTGTTGGCAAAGAACCTTGCATATCATTCAAAGACAAAGCACATTGATGTTCAGCATCAATTTGTGAGGGATATGATAGAAGACAAAAAGGTGGTGCTGGTAAAGGTGGACACTTTGAAGAATACTGCAGATGCATTGACAAAATCTGTGAACTCTGAGAAGTTCTCCTAGTGTAGAGAAAAAATGGGTGTTTCAGGGCTGATGACTAAGCTCTCCTGTGGCCCCCCTATGGAATGAAAACAAAAAGTGGGAGAATGTTGGGTTGTGTTATATTCTTTCCACGACTAACCTATGTAGTGAACCACGGGGTTAGAGGGGGGGCGAAGCCCCCCTTCGTTGCGTCGATTGTGTACTGGGGGGCATAAGCCCCCCCTATCTAGGGGGTTTGAGGGGGGCGGGTAGCCCCCCTCTACGGGGTCTGGGGCAGCGCCTCAGAGAATTTTTTTTGGACCCTATATTAGGTTGGGCGAACCTACCTATGGTTTTCGGTCCATGGTATTGGATGCTTCGGCATGTATAAATATGTATTGTAACATTGAAAGGAACATAATGAAAAATCAAGTTGGTAGCCCCTGTTTTGGGATCCAGGGGAAAATCTTTGTGTATATGTGTTTTATGTGTTATGCTCTCGCATTGTTTATTTTCTATGTTTTTAGAATTCGTATGTACATAATTTCTGTACGGGGTTAAAACCTACACATCCCTAACTATCTGTGCCTCCTGAGCATTGTAAATATATGGTCTACAACCCCGATGTTGTGGGAAATATATTATGTGATGATCCTTGCCATAAGTCCAACACTGCAAAGGCTTCTTGAAATCACCCTTGTTCTTCTCCTCATACTCAAATCCCTGCCCTTTGTTAATTGCATTGAATTTATTGTATGGTGTTTCCTTCTCCTTGTCATATGTATCTTTAGGTTTTCCTCCCTTCTTAGCCCACTTTCCTTTATTCTTATCATTACCTTTCCAATCTTGCTTAAACTTGGTCTTGTGCTTCGATTGCTCATAAAAATGCTTCAAATTTCTGATGGATTCCTCAAGTGATCTGGGCTCATCAAACTCAATCTTGCATTTAAATGATACCAATGACCCACTAATGAATCCATGAATCTTTTCTTTCTCTTCCTTAAGATAAGGAACATATCTCAACAAATTCAAGTATCTACTAGTATACCCCTCATCGGTCATAAATCCCATCTTCAACTCACATATTTCCTTTATAGTATCTTTCAAATAGATACTTCTTCCTGAAAAGTCTCTCGAATTCACTCCAAGTCTGCTCCCCTTCCCGAATGCCTCTGAAATTCTTTACGTCTTCCCACCAAATGTCTACTTTTCCTTTAAGACTGAAAGTAGCTACCCTGACCTTCATATTTCTAAGTAATCATGCAATTTGAAAAACTTATTCATCCCAAGAAACCAAGCTTCTACATCTTGTGACTTCTTCATTTCTCCATCAAATGTAGTAGGCTTTGCTTTCTTGAACTCCTCTAGCAAGTACAACTTCTTACTCCTTCTATACAGATGGTGGTGGTGATGAAAATGGTGTCTCTTTGAACCATATCAGAATAGAACCCATGGTCATTACCCCTTCTGTCAAGTGTGTCCAAGAACCTACCATCTATGACTGTATCATCCTTGTCAAAATTGTATCCTAATTGAGACCTACTTCTATACCCTTCATCTAAAACAACCAAGCTCCTTCCTCTTTAAACTGTTTCACACGGAAGTGAACTAGTGTGAGGTGGTGCATCACCTGAAAACCCATGCATGAAGTGTTCCCACTGACCGGAACTGGACGGATACACAGACAGCCCGAGATACCTATATCCTCAGACTTCACCTTGCCCCATTAGTGCTTTTGTCCTGTCCATGAATGATCCTAAGCAGTCCCTATCTCTGCGAATCTGAGAGACTTTGAAGAATGAATGCATTAAACTCGACTTTCTTTTCCTGTGTTGTAGCAAGTCTTTCCTATGACTGAATGATCTTTTCATTATCTTCCTTACAACTTCTGATCTTTGCTTTCATCCTTCTGAACGTATCTTCTATGTCAGGGGAGTACTCATCACCATGTTGTTCATCTTATTTGTAGGGAGAATAATTTGAACTTTAGTCCACCATTTTTCTTGTCATCTTTGATCCCCTACTTCCTACAAACATACCATGTTAGATAAACCAAAGATAACCATAATCAACATACCTCAATGAAGTTCAAAGGAGGTTATCTCATCTGAAAAATCAATCCAGATTAGCACAACATATGTATATATAATGAAATCAAATTATCAATCATCTCAACATCAACATCATCAACTTCTACATCAAAACACTACTGCAACAATGACTATCACAATGCATTCATAACGAACAATCATATACAACTTGCATGCATGCATGAAAAACACATCCTTCCCATCCAGTCCAAGTGTTGAACCTGAGAGCTTTGATACCAATCTATAACCACCCCTCCCACATTTACCATGTTTCATCGACCTACCAGGGTAAACATGAAATGAAGAGTTACTATGACATGACCCAACCTCCTAGATCCAATTAAGGAAGTGGGTCCTACAATTGACCACCGACTAAAAACTCACAACATTCCACAGGGATAAAGGGATACTTAGGGTCCAAAGAACCAACCCAGATGAGAAAACCCTAAGTTGGGGCTCCTTTTCACACACTTTAATGCCCAATCACATGCACAAGCCTGCTTGGGTCAAAATGTCCAGTTTAGAGGGTGTGGTCCCAAGATCCGACCCTAGATTCCAAGATAGCCTCCATACCACTACCCAAAACTTCCTGAAACTTCTCAAAATCAATAATGACATGTCAACAATGTTAAACATACAAACTTGAAGGCATAATTTGACCTATACTTCCTAGAACATAGCATACATTTCATCAAACACATGGAAAACATGTGAGTTATAGATCATGAATGCATATTTGAACATAAGTCTAAGATTCATCTAAGAATCACTGGGAAGGCCCTATTTTCTCTCCACATAGCTACAACAATACTTATTAGTCCATGCATTCATCATTCGATCAATAGCTAAACAATTCATGGCATGATCCATATAAGATACACATCATATGAACAACATATAACCAAAAAATACCCAACATATAAACCATGACAACCCAACCATAATATCACCAACATATTACCAACATTTATACATGAATCATAATAGAAGAATAACTCTCATTAACATATAAAAATTGCAACCAATTCAAGGACTTCCACATACCACCCGACCATAGATTGGGTTGAACGAAATCTCTCTTTCAACCAATTACCCCAGTGCCATATTGCAGGCATGAATGTGGGATCTCATAGAATAAACCAAACAAAACCATACCATGGATTCCAGAGGCCAAACCGCCTCAACCCTCAACCATTGATTCCACCTCAAGGTTGGACATCACTAACATCAACTAGATTAGTCTCTACCTAAGTTGTTCATGGCTCTACAAACTAGTAGCTCAACCCACATCCTTCCAAGGCTCCAAAGTGTTTGTCCGACCCAACTCCAAGACTAGTAAATTAACCCACTAAGGGCTCCAGAGTGTTTGTCCAACCTAGGCTCTAGGACCAGTAGCTCAACCCACGTTGTTCCAGGGCTTCCAAAGCGCATGTTCCAACCCATAACCATAAGGAACTATGAGCACCAACCAGGAAATAATCAAGTGTAAAAAAACCCACAATCACCATGACTATCTAGGAAATGGCAAGGCAAGGCTAAAACCACTGACAATCTAGGAATATCTCCATGCCAATGACATAACATAACCAGATAATCACATGCATATACCATGCATCCATAAATCAACAAGGAAATCACGCATGCAACCTGTTACCTGCAAATAAATCCAGTTGTAGTTGTTGATCCATTGGTTCCCTTGCGCTTTCTTGCTTTCCTTTTCATTCTTCCTCCAAATCCAGTTGAAAACTAGAGTACTCCAAGCATTGTAGGTTTTAACCTTGTACAAAAATTATCTGCAAACGAGTACTTAAAAATAGAAAATAAACAAAGCGAGAACATAAAACATAAAACAAACATACACAGAGATTTTCCCCTGGATCCTAAAACCAGGACTACTAGATTGATTTTTAATTATATTCCTTTCAATGTTACAATACATATATATACATGCTGAAGCATTCATAAACCCCAATCCATTAACTCTGGATTAAAACATAATCGTAATTCCCTTAATCGGATCTACAAAATACCATGGGAAAAATGCCATCATGCCCAAAACCATGTGCAAAACCCATGCACAAAACCATATGTAGGTTCACCTACCTAATATAAGGTCCAAAAAAAAAAATTCTTAGGGTGTTGCCTCGTACCCCATACAGGGGGGCTACCGCCCCACTGAAACCCCTCGACAAGGCGGGCTGTGCCCCTTGTGTGACCCCTCTATTGCGTTTAGCATAAAAGAAAGGGGGGCTTGTGACCCCCCTGCACGTGTAACTAGTCGTGGAAAGAATATAACACACACCCAACAAGCTTGCTCCAAAAATTGCTCAAAGATTTCTCTAAATGTGGAAGAGTATGAGAGAGAGAATAAAAGAGAGCTCCAAGATAAAACTGACAAAAACCGTGAACTGATCCTCAGAAGCATTTTTATCATCGAGGCCTCTATTTTCTTCATTTTCCTTCAATTTCCTCCTCATGTAAATTTGTGACCTTTCATCTTCATTTTCTCATACTTTCCATTATTTTCATTAAAAAAATGTCAATTATTGCCACTTTGTCTTTGCCAATTTCCATAGCTATTAATTAATCACAAGTGATCCACATCACTATGTTTTGTCCAACATTCAATTTGGCATACGTGCCCCATGACCTTGGTCTTATTTTTTAATTTACATCCGAAATTAACGAGAAGTTGTTACATGTTTTGTTGTGCTTATCATATTTATCCCAAACTTCTTTTTCATGCTACATTTAGCCAAAAAAATAATCTTTCCATTTATTCCACTTTATTGTTCAAATCATAATATTAGAAGAGCCTTCATTGTGTTCTTTCTACAATGTTTTTACATGTTTTTTTGTGCTTATCATATTTATCCCAAACTTCTTTTTCTTGCTACATTTAGCCAACAAAATAACCTTTCCATTTATTTCACTTTATTGTTCAAATCATAATACTACGAAAGCCTTCATTGTGTTCTTTCTACAATGTTTTTCTAGACTTCCTCTAACTCACATAAAATGCAACAACTATTAGTGCAATGGTAGTGTCCCACAGTGTGCCATCGCAACCTTGGTGCTCCCAAAATTCTCACAAAATAAAAAATTTAATGGTTAAAAATTCAAAATTGCATTTCACAAATTTCTTCCATCAATGATATTTACTATATAATTTAACTTCATTAATAATATATATAGAAATTTATTCTTGAATTCATTTCATTAATAATATATATAGACATTTATTTTTGAAGCTATTTTTTTTTTTAAATATATTGTCAGGCCAGACAGTAACTCTCCAAAGGCAGTAAAACTGATTCGTATTATTCCATAGGTAGGTCATTGTTATATACAATAGGGAGTGACTGTTCAGTGCATCTCCCGATGACTGTTCACATTCCTAATTTAATTATTTACATAAAATTCACCCAATCATGAAGATTAGGTGTCAACATTCCCCCCCTTAATCTGAAGGGATGTTGGTGAGTCCAAGCATTATTCTGAATCGTTCAAGCTTTTACCTTCCAAGTGCTTTGGTGAAGATGTCTGCAATTTGCTCATTTGTGGAACAATGACGGAGATGAATTGTTTTGGCCTCAACATGATGTCGAATCAGATGATATTTAGTATTGATGTGCTTCGTTCGATCATGGAACTTTGGGTTCTTGGCCAACTTTATTGCAGAGGTATTGTCAATCATGAGTGGGGTTGATTATACTTGTTTTACTTGCAAATCTTCAAGAATTTTCCTGAGCCACACAATTTCTTTCGTTGGTTCAGCTGCTGCCATGTATTCTGGTTCTGTTGTGGAATCTGTTGGAACTGATTGTTTGCGTGATCTCCAGGAGATAGCTCCTGATCCAAGACTGATAGCATATCTTGAAGTAGATACCCCACTTTCTTTGTCTCCATCAAAGTCTGAATCAGAGTATCCAATCAAGCTGAAGTCATCCACCTGTGTATACTTGATTCCAAGGTCTTGAGTTTCCTTCAAGTACCTTAGAACTCTTTTTGCAGCAGACCAATGTCCCTCACAAGGCTTTTGCATAAACCTGGAGAGGATTCCAACAAAAAATGAAATGTCTGGTCTGGTAGTAGTGAGGTAGATGAGACTTCCTACAAGCTGTCTATACTTTGTTTCATCCTCAAATTCCTTTCCTTCAATAGATGTGAGATTTAAGTTTTGTTCCATTGGAATAGAAAGAGGATTGCACTCTCTCATGCCAAATCTGTTTAAAAAATCTCCAATGTATTTCTTTTGAGAAAGAAATATGGATTTTGGATGTTGGGTTACTTCAATGCCAAGATAGTAATGAACATAGCCCAAATCAGTCATTTCAAAACTTTTTCCTAATTCTTTCTTTATGGATGCAATATAACTTTCATTGTTCCTTGTCATTAAAAGATCATCTACATATACCACAAGATATACAACTGTTTTGCCAACTTTCTTGACAAATAAAGTTGCATCATCAAGATCAAAATGATTGAAGTTGAGTTTCAGAAGATGCTCAGTTAGCTTTACATACCAGGCTCGTGGTGCTTGTTTAAGGCCATACAAGGACTTCACAAGTTTGCATACTTTATGTTCATGTCCTTTCACAGCAAATCCTTCAGGCTAGGACATAAAAACATTTTCTTTTAGATCTCCATTCAAGAAGGCAGTTTTTACATCCATTTGATGGACTTTCCAACCGTTCTCAGCTGCTAGTGCAAAGAGTGTCCAGATGGTGGCCCATTTTGCTGTGGGGGCAAAAGTTTCCTCATAATCGACCCCTTCCTTCTGTGCAAAACCTTTTGCCACAAGCCTAGCTTTGTGCTTG
>APFE031752652.1:99707-127869 GCA_000404065.3 Pinus taeda | reverse complement strand
TGAAGACCTCAGGTTGTATCAGTATTCATTGGTTCACTTGATAGTTGCTCCTGTTGCTGCTAGTTGATACCACTCCACCTTATATGTTGCAGTCAGTCATGGCGACATTCTATATGCTGGCACCTGAGTTTGTAGTGTAGTACCATCCTTTTCCATCATGTTGAGTTGGTACCTTTTGGGGATCAGTCTTTGATATCAGTGATCCATTGTATCTTTCAGCATCATTGACAGTTTTTTTTATATGTGATATTCAAACATGTACTTGTTCGATCATGATCAGATGATCCATTATGTATTTTCCAGTCATTTATACATGTATACTTAGTGGATCCGCTTGTACTTGATATGCAGACATGCTTTGCTTTCTCTGAGCATGGGTATGCCCGCCTCAAACACTGTTTCTTTCTGATCTCCTTTTGTGGCTTGGTAGGCTGAATTCTTGTGAAGTCCTCCTTGGTTTTTGACAAATTTCCTTTCCATGTACTTGCTTAATACATTTCATCCATCATGTACCCCTTCTAACCTCATATATTAGGGGGCATCTATTATAGCTCCAAATATCACTATTATGGTTTGTGATGTTGCACTCATGGCCTAGGGCAACCCCTCCTTTCAGACCTGGTCCAAAATTTAAAAAACAATGTTTAATCCCTTATACGCGACATTGCCCTGAGTTAAACACGTGTATACACGGGTAGGCATATACCCAACCCGCGTATATGTATTAAAACACTTAAAAAAATATAAAACTCCTTAATTTCGGGCGGAGATCGCAGGTTTTACCTGCTGATCACTTGTTAGTGCCCGTGGCCCAACTGTTCCCAACCAACAATTCCTAACTAAAAAACTACTTTGGAATTGGTATAAAAAGACATCAAAGGGAAGGCCTAAGGGAGGAGAGAAGAGAGAGAAAGGTTATTATACTGAGATTTTCCCCCTGATCAGGTCTGAAGACCCTTGTTCCTTCTACACTTCCCCCATTTGTACAGGAAACCCTTGTTTCCTTATGATTTGATGTTCATCCCTTAGTTATGGCATCATGGAGTGAGTCTTGGAAGGAGATATGATAGAGGCTTGAGGCGGGACGGATCCAGAAGGAGGTTGAGCTTGGAGCCTGCAAAGGTTGCTCAGGTGATATTACTCTTTTTGTACTTTTTATTTGTCTATAATAAAGAAATACGTCTTGATTCCCGATATGCTTCTTCTTTATGTTTATGATGTTCATGTTTGAATTTCATGTATGAATGGATGTCTAAAAGTTCATAACTAACTTCCTTCTTGTATAACATAAAGATGGTTTTTATATAAATCTTTGTCCATATACTGCTACATTCTTTGGAGTTGTTGGTTTTGCAGCGCAAAGGAGCGAAAGGGATGTGAAGAAGGGTTTGGACCCTTGAGGAACTACCCAAAAGAAGGGTTTGACCTATCATCTGCTCTTTGCCTTGTCACCATGACCTCTCATTGATTGATGTCAAGTACTGCCAAGTCCACTATCGTGCCACCGATATGTTCAAGAGAAGTTGACTTTTGCAAAATATCAACCTCCCTCTGATAACTCATATAATCCTGATTCACAAAAACATTATCTTCCTCTCTCTCACATCGATGATGTGGGAAACACTATGGCCCACCTTTGGTCAAGGTCACTTCCTATCGACTTCAGCTCATTATCCTTGAAGCTGATCTAGAGACTCCCTTCTGGTTCCTTGGAGCCTGCATGCCTCAATGGCAGGTTCTTCGCCTTCGCTATGAGGTTTTCATCATTGGCCTCCGATCAGATGATTCTACGGGTGTTCGACGCTGGCTCACTGATTCACACACCGTAGATTGTACATGTAGTACCTTGAGGGCCATTGTCGTTATTGGTGGTACCTCTCGCATATGTTAACAGCTTTCACCATTGGCTGGTAATCAGACGATGTTCCTGCATGTTCGACTTCGACTCCTATATTCGCATGCTTCAACTTGTACTTTGTTCGAATCGAGATGAAGCGCAAGACCCTGGATTTTGTCTGTTGGGATCCAGGCTGTGATTTTGTGGATTATTATGATTATTACATGACTCATTCATTGGATGGATGTGAACATGCCTAAGTCTATTTATCGATCCTCACTGGATGGCTGCGTCCATACCTTGGACCTAGATTATTATGTACTCTGCTATGGATGGTTGCGCCCATACCACATATATATCATGTATTTGAGATATCAGTTGTACTTCTCCACGCAGGTTTTCTGGTGGCAGTGTTTTCGGTTGGACATGTTCTCGTAAAGCATTTCACCCCTCTCTCTCTTGGACCTCATGCTTTAGGGGGCATCTGTTACATAGCAATTTGTCACCGTCCCTCTACCCCTCTCCCGCATCTTGGAAGACTCATTTTGGGACCTATGAGAAGTGACATGGCCTACAAACACTTGCATTACATTCCCCTGAACATGAGCTTTTTTTGCCTTGAAGACATATCCTGCTAAAAAACCCTAAAAATAGCTTTTTTTCCATTGGCATGGTTTCATAGTGTAGCCCTCACACCAAGGGGGAAAATCCTCCAAAGAGGGCGTGCCAATTGGCGCTCTGTCATAGAGTTGTACCCGCGCCAACCATAATCAGAGGTGTTTTTTAACAAATAAACGGTGGAAGTTTCGTCCTAATAAATTCTTGGACTGCTATCTATCTTGAGTTGGGTGGTTCGACTACGGATTTCCATAGAGAGGAAGTGGTTTGCCACCTCTCATGGAAGATTCCTTGATGATATGGCCAATCCCATGATTATTGGCTATGATCCCACCTCCCCTTCCTCCATCTATAAAAGCTTGCCCATTTTCCTTTCCAAGCTAGTTCCAAAGATTCAGAATTGCCAAGTTTCCAAGAGCTTCATGCTGCAAGAGCCTTCTTGATTCCCATAAGGCCAAATCCAAGCAAGGAGATTATTGTCCAAGATCCAAAGAGAGAGGCTTGTCCTTATTCCCGACAGGATTTGTGAGACATGTGCTGCTGACTACCCACTAAAGGAGAATCCAGCGTCAGAACATTGGTTGTACTCCCCTTTGATTAATTATTAATGAACGACTATTGGTTATGGTTCCACTCTTATTATTATTTGTGATGATGATGAGTTATGTCCTTTCTGACTGACATATATTTGCGTATACTATATTTTATGCTTGTGTTTGTGTCGTTTCTTGTATGTGCAGGTGTCCATTCACGGAGATCGTGAGGATTGTGATTTGCCGGAGCAAAGAAACAGGAGCACCACCTCTCCTACAAACACTAGCATTGGAATCCAGGTAGGCCTTCATTGATGGTCTGTTAAATTGCAATTAGGAACTTGCGCTATAGAATTTTATGATTGTTGGTAGATCCAGTCTGGGCTAGTAGGGATCGCCTCTGTCTGCAGAGGGGATTTACCTCCTCAACAAGCATTGATCTACTTTGCACTTGCATAACAAGAGCAGTTCAAAGGCTAGTTGGCTTAACATTAGGCTTCGTTTGTAGTTTATAAAGCATATAACAATAACAAACTAACTAACTAATTTCTCCCCAATATGGTCGCCATTTTGTTTCTGGGAAAACTAGTGTCTTTTTGATCTACTAGTCCCACTAAGACGTGTAGCTATATTAGAAACAAAAAATCAAAGTAGTTTGTGATTTCCTTTATGTATGATAGATAAGAGAGAAGTAGAAAGCACCAACCTGAATCTTTCGCTTGGCTCCTTGCTTGTTTCCTCTCTCCCTTGATAGAGACTGCCACTCCTTTCTTACTTTTCCCGCTTTAGAGAACACCTGTAGAGGCAAAGCAACAAAACACCATCAAAGCATAGAGATCTATAATGCCATAAACAATGCAGAATCATAAATACATTAACCATACAATTGCATACACAAATAACAAGATTCAGAAATACACAAGTATATGGGGGAAAACTCAAATACTTTATTGATAGTAGAAGAGAGGATTACAACCCAGCTGTCTGATCCAACATCATCCTCCCAGCATGAAAGCCCTCTTCACCTCATGAAAAGTAAGATCACCCAACAACACAATGTCTCAAAGAGAAACCAACAACACTTCCTTACAAATTATAAAATTCCAACCTCCAGATCTCTCAGATGAGGGATCCATATATAGATGTCTTGCAAGGGGGTGAGTCAGCTATGTGTTTTCAATTAGTGTCATTCCACTGATAGTTCTTGGTTCCACTTGCATATTTCTTTAATCTCTTACTCATCCTTGGGTGAATTCATAAAGGCAAGTTCCATAGGAAAAGTTTCTAGAATATTCCATGAGCATCCAGTTAGCAAACTGTCTCTGCCATTTGTCTCTTCTCGCTCATTGCACCCCATAGAAGGCTCTTTTAGTATGCATCGCACCTGGATAGTATAGCAACTAGTACGCATTGCACCTTGACCATGGAGTAGTCAGTATGGTCCATTTTTGGCCAGTTTTGAGTAGCTTTTCAGGTGGAACTTCTGGGAAATGATGTAATCAGTTGACCATGATCCTTTAGGGTATGAAACAACACTTTTAGGGGTTGAAGAGCCCTTGGTTTATCGACATATATGATTGGGCTACAGTGCCCAAATATGTCTAGAACACCAACTCTATCATTCTAGCCAACGATCTATCTTCTGGCAAATTAGCTTTGCAGTCGCTAAATGTGGGAATTTCTCGTGGTCCGTGAGGTCCCAATCTTCAAATTTCAGCACATGAACTCATCCCAAGTGTGCTCCTTCAAACACAATATCGTCTAGGAGAAGGGGAGTTTGTAGAGAGCTCTTTCTCTCATCTATGTCCTTTGGAACCTTAGCTTTACCCTTTCACAGAGGAACATATTTTGGTAGCCTGATGATAGGGTCCACGCCCTGGGTTTCGTCTTCCATCTCTATATCCTCCTCCTCTACCAGGATTTCTTCAAACTCTTCCTCCTCATCGGCCTCCAAATTAATGGCCTTCCCCTTTTCCTCCAATGTGAGCTTGGTTCTCAGTGGATTTTTGGGTGAGACGCACACCGATATCATAGCTTGCTTGTCCTTATTAGGTCTTGGTGTGCGCGGTTATTTAGGGACCTCAGTGATTATCCTGGCACTCTCTGGGGCTTCTAATTCCCTATGTGCTTCCTTGATTGTCACTACTCCTATGTCCATGGCTTCTTCAGGTGCTAACATAGTGCTATTCCATAGTTCTCTCAACATATCTAGTGATTTCTCAAACAATGAGTTCACTTTCAAAATATCGAATAAGTCACGGTTCATGAATTCCTGAGCGCACAACAACTCAGTTCTCAAATTTCCAAGTGTTTTTTGCTAGATAGCCACTTGTAATTTATAGTTCCATTCAAATTTGAATTCGAATGCTCCCCCCAAATTCGGTTCATTAATGCTGGATTGGCGGCAGATTTTCAAGAATCTAGCCCATAAAGTTCACCTTAAATGCTTGTCACCCAATCCATTTGGCCTCAAACCAAGCATCACATTATGAATAGTGATTGTAATGGTTACTTTCTAGCAGACCTATGTGTCAGCGCAAGTATCCTCACGCTGTTGCGGACCCTGTGACACTTCGCAACTACGTGAAGTCTTGTCATTGCACAGTTCCCAAGAAGAGTAGTTTATAGTCTCGTGCCTCTTTTCGGCTTCCTGGGGCACTGAGTCTGTTCTTCGGTTGCCTATTCAGGTGGATATACCACTTGTGTATGGCTTCAAACAACTTCCATTCACTTTTCCTAGGAAGGGTTGTCTATTTAACTTTACAAACTGTACCACGCCACCATTGGTAATCTCCTTAATAACATACGGCCCTAACCAGTGCATTCTAAATTTCCCAGGGAATTTATTAAACTTACTATCATACAACAAAACCAGATTATTTACCTTGAATGTGCACAACTTGATGTGTTGGTTATTACATGCCTTTTCGTGCTGCTTTTGGACTTGCTGGTGAAATCCAGTTAAAAATTGTTCTTCTTTGAGCTCTTCCAGCTATGTAAGCCTCTCTTACAGGGCTCCACGATTCATGATACCTATGAGTGCTACTATCCATAGACTAGGCATGATGTCTTCCATAGGAATTATAGCTTCCACTCCATAGACAAGCCTAAAAGGTGTTTGTACCATCAGTTTCTTGCACGTTATTCAATAAGCCCATAACACTACAGTTATGTGTAGGCCCCAATCACTTTGTTGCGCATTGCGTACCTTGGTCAATGTAGCTTCCAGTACTTTATTGAACACTTCTACTGTCCCATTAGCCTATGGGCGATACGGTGTGTGCTTTTGATGATACACCTAAAACTCTTCTATTAGCGCACTAATCGTTTCGTTCAAGAAGTGTGTACCGCGATCGCTCATCAAGATCTTCAGACATCCAAATCGCGTCAGTACATGCTCAAATAGAAACTTTGTAGCAGTCATGCCCGTGAAATCCGACACCAGCTACACTTCTGCCCAATGAATTAGATACTCCGTCGCAGTGATAATGTACCTCTTGCATGTCTTTCCTTGAGGTTTGATGGGTCCTACAAAATCTATTTCCCACTTTTCAAAAGGTTGCAATGTCATTTGTGGATTCAAAGGCATCTCGTCCCTCTGCGATGGCCTTCCTTTCCACTGACATGCATCACATGCCTTGCAATATGCTTCCTAATCTCGATGAAGGGTTTGCCACCACAACCCTGTGCATAGAATCTTCTATGTGGTTTATCTTCCTGCATAATGTCTTCCCAACGTTAAGAGCCATCTGCAAGTTCACCTCCCCAACACATTCTTATTGACCAGGTATTTTAATGTGGGGTACATGCACCTCTACGTAGGTTAGGGATTTTCTCCATAGGCCTATGTCCACTTGGCTAGATGCACACACGGATCATCCTTCCCATCATATTTGTCTATCAGTAACACCTTAGGCTTCCCAAATCATACTAGCATCATTCTCCTACATTCCCACAAATCATCAAAGCTTCCTTTGTGCATACCTCACCATCTTACGGGCGTAGCATGCAGTACCCAGTCTAAGGCATGGAAGCATTGCTTTTCCAGCACCTCCCTTTCGAATGCATCCAAGAAGGTATCTTCCTCATTTAGACCATCATAAGTAGGTAGATCTCTAATTTATCTCAACATGCAATGTAGCGACTGGGTCATCATGTTACAATTCAATGTAGTTATTTCATGCAATCAATTTTGCCATCGTTTTACTTCTTCATTGGAATCTGAAGTGCAGGAGCTCTTGTGCTCCCATGTAATCCAGCCGTTTGTAGTGGGATTTACCTAGTATTGGTCTCACATTTTTATCTTATAGATATAGACCATATCGTCATCACTCTCATAGTCGTCGACTGGCTCCATATAGCGCGATCCTTCAGCAGGGTCCAGGGGTATAATTAAGTGTAGTGGCTTCTTTTCAAAGATCATTTTTTGCTTCTTTATATTAATTACCCCATTCATATCAGTGGTTCAATCAATTCCTAGGAACGTGGGATAGGGATTGTTGTCATCAACGATCTCTCACTTTGAAATCAGCTAGCGTGCTCGCTCCCTCAATATCCACAGTTATTCCCTATAATCACCCAATGGGTATTATTTTCTATTGATTCACCATTCTCAACTAAATCAGAGACCATTACAACAATGGTCTCCCCATTCGCTCCCATGTTTGTTTCAGTAGAACATTTACATCTGATCCCAAATCCAGAATGACTTGATCCAACTCGTATTCTTCGATCTGCGCAGTTAGTCTCATTTCATGGCCTATCCTTGTCTTATGCTTTCCTATCTTCTAGACTACACATGGTTCTCCTGGCACAGTCCCAACACATCTATTGATATGTTCCTGAAGCCCTTCCATAGCCTTAATATCATGTAATAACTTCATATAGGTTTCCAAGAAACTTGTGAGCATGGAGGGATCCATTGCCAACTCAGGCTGATCTTTGCTCCCTGATGTGAAGACCTCAACAAATCTCTTCTTAGCATCCATGAAGGTTTCCCAAGCCCTCTCTAAATCAAACTTGGCCTCCTTCATCAAGGATTTATGAACCCAGGTATTGTCTTCTCGTTGTTTTCCTTTGTCATCTCCCATCACAATTCCACTTAGGAGCACAATGTTTACATTCAGATCTTACTTGCGTTGTTCAAACCTCATCATCTATAGGTTCTGAGTCGAAGGAGGTAGTAGCACTCCTTTGTCACATATCCTAACTATTAGCATAGGAAAATATTATGTTTCATGATCAAACAACATACAATACTTGCATGATGGGTGTGTTGGATTCGTGCAATCATGGGCATAGTGTCCTAGCCCTCTGCAATTGTACCAAATCAACTGTATATGACCTATACTAGGTCCTCCTCCACCTCGGCCTCGTCCATGCACCTGAAATCCTATCCACACCATCCTACATTCTGGTCAAGGGGCTACATTTCAACCTAAACCCTGTATGTGGGAGTTCTATCCATAATCAATTCATAGCTTCTACATGTACACTTGTCATGTCCCACCAAACTACAAAAGTTGCAGAACAATTGCTGTGAAGTTTGTGTATACTTCTGTAACAAGTGACAATTGTATGTGGCATGTTTTTCGTTTGGCAGATAGCGCACAACAAAGTAGGTGCTGAATTAGGTCCTACTTTAACTTCCAGCCTTAAAGGCATCGGTGCTCCTCCTATGATGTAATTCGTGAAAACCAAACAATGATCTTTGTCATGACCTTAACTCTTTCATTTTGCACACCATAATTCTTTGTGCACTTCTCGTCGAACTATCCTTTCCTGTTTCAGACTCTGCATCTCAAGGCATAGATTCTTCAGCTTCACATGGATCGGTTAAACTCCTAGGTTAGGATCATGCATCAAGGACTCATGTAGCCTCATAGTGATCTCTAAGGCCTCCTCCTGAGTTTTTATCTTTTGTTGCGATAGTGCACTCTTTAAATGTGGTAGTAGTGAAGCTACAAACCACTCGTGATGTTGTCCATCTATCAGATTCATATTGGATTCATGAATTGTACATTTTAGTCTTTGATATAGTTCCAAAGGAGTCTCACCTGATAGCATCAGGATCTCTTTAAATCCCACAATCGACTTTGCTTCAGATTTAGGCCTGCTAAATTCTCTATTTAGCATTGTTTGGATATCCACGACTCTCGCATTCAAGTTATCATTGGAATATTTCATATACTAGGTCAGCACACAATCCTGTAGGGTGCTAACCAGTGTTTCCTTCTTTATATGGTCATCTGTAACACTTTGCACATCACATACAACCCTTACAACAAACTAGAATTGGTCTCGATCTTCATTTCCCAAACCTTTGAACACATGAAACTTCACTGTGTTTGCCATACTGAATCGCGATGGTGGTGGAGGTGTTACGGGCAAAGATGGAGGTGATGGAGGTGAAGCCAGTGGTGGTGTGGGTGTAGGTGGCATTCATGGAATTCTTTGTCTTATCAATTGAATAACACTTCACAGAGAGGCCTTCGCAAGCTCTTCCTCATTTCCTCGCAGAGGTGAAATCACGGGGCTATTTTCTTGATGCTTATTTCCTTCGTTCCTGTAAACCTTTCTACTTCGCGTAGCCCCAAACATCAAGGTAACTACATAACCCACTTTTCACACAACAACATTTTAATCCAAGTATTCAAAGCATTTACGTACTTACCTCACGGTCCTTCAAGAAAACGTCACTCTGCCTTGCTATAGTTGACTGAGGTGTCAACTATGAACTCAGTAATGAATCCTCCTATAATATGATCGAGCCAACAATCGATGGCATGTGCGATCTTATCCTTTGATTCTTCCAACCTTCACACTAGCTCTAGGGTCCACACAATAGGGCTATCAAGTTCCCACCTTCCTTGGCTATCTTCTAGCTTTGAGATCCACTTGTATAGCTTAGTAGGGAAGGACGTGAAAAATATTTTGTGGATCTCCGTAAACAGGTAGTTCTCTAGCCACTCTTCTTTTGATAGTCATGGGTTTCTGTTCTCCTGTGTTGCGAACTCATGAATTATTCTATCCAACCAGCCTTCCATTTCATTCTTACTTGGATTCCAATGATACAACATCACACATCTCTTATGCAAATTTTGGTCCTCGCAACGAAACTATTTGTTGGCTTATGGGGGCCTGACTGAGGTTCAGAGTTATTTAGCCAAAAAAATCCCTACACGACTAGCCCTTTCAACATCAGCCTGCAGAGTGCAGACTGAAGTCTCACCTGAATCAGTATGAGGGGATGTTGGAACCAAGTTTCCACACCCTTGAGATCGATGTGATGTCAGTTTATTCCAACTCGACATGCCTTCACGCAGGTCGCTTCGCACTCTATTCCACCTTTCAATACCTTCGTGAAGTGTTACAATCAACCTTCATGCAGCCCTAACCAAGGGCTAAGATGATTTCATGTTGTTAGGGAAACGAACTGTGCTATTTCCCAAATTATACTAAGCATATTACTTATCTTATCAACAAATTTTATTTATGTTCGCATAACAGATATTCCAACTTGTGTTCACTTAACCAATAACATTACACACATTTGCGCATCATATAAGTATTAAAAGTGGAATTAATACCCAATATAACGTATGCATAAATAGGAAATAAGTACACAAAACTAATAGAAACTTCTCTTTATTAATACTTCTAGAATATTACAGACTCGACTTGCCCTGCACACTCAGCTGCAGGTGTCTGCACACTCAGCTACGTACTACTAGGCCTCTACGCACTCAGCTGTAGAGCCTCTTCCTATTCTACAACCCAAAAATAGACTCTACTCCAGAGCTATCTCACATACATCCTTATTCCATCTCAAATTAGATTCGATCCTAGATTCCCTTGACTACTTAGAGCTTCAATCTCTTTATACAATCCCATGGTCCGTAGACCATGGGTAGATATTCTACAACCAGCATTACATTATCAAAATAAGGGCAGACAACCCTATGACTCTTTAACAGCTACACACTCCATGCCCATAAAATGTGGAGTATTTACATTGTAATTACAAATTTGGACCAAAATCTGGGCTCTAAGCCCCAAAATTAGCCTTGGGCGATCCCGCGCCCAATAATAACCAACCATTCAAAAAGGTCGTCCTTGGCTTTGAAGGTAGTCTTCCACACATCGAATGGTTCGATTGGCACCTGGCGATATCCTGGCTTCAAATTCATCTTGCTTAAATATTTTGCCCCCTTCAGTTGGTCCAGGAGGTCATCAATACGTGGGATAAGGTACCTATTCCAAGCAATGATCTTGTTCAGTGCTTGATAGTCAATACATAGTCTCCAAGACCTATCCTTCTTCTGTACCCACATGATTGAGCTTCCACAGGGTGAGGAACTCTGACAGATGTGACCTTTCTGCAGTAGCTCCTAAATCTACCTCTTGATTTCATCATTCTCCATAACGAAATACCGATAGATTGGTTTGTTGGGCAATGGTGCACCTGGGGTAAGATTGATGGAGTGCTTGACTTGACAGTGCAGAGGAACCCCTGTGGGGGAGGTGAAGATGTCCTTGTACTCCTCCATGACCTTGTCCATATGTAGTTGTCGTGCAGAGGGGCCCTATTTGGAGGTCGTGGCCACTATCTTCTTCTTCCCTTGAGGGCAGACCATGAGGAAAACAAATTTCTTAGTTTTGGAAATGAGCTTACTGCATTGTTTTGTAGTAACCAAAGAGATGGCAGTAGGTGGTGCTACCTCCGATATCCTATACAACTTATTTTCCAAAGTAACAATAACAACATGAGGCCTTGATTCATACACAACATGTCACTTCAACAAGTATGGTTGGGCTAATAATACATCAAAAACATCAAGGTGAGAAATGTCACCCAATATCTCATCCGTGAAGGGCTTGATGTTGTATGGAAGGTGACACTACTGGCTCACGCGAAGATCTCGTCCTTAGTGAAGCCACTCGATGGTGTACGGTTGTGGATGTGTTGTGGTCAATAAGCCTAGCTACTTCATGACCTCTACCAAAATGAGGTTCTTTTGGCTCCTGCTGTCGACAATGAACCCTAACAGGGAGCCCTTTACCCACATCTAGGAGAAGAATAGGCACTACTCCTCCACTCAATCTTCGGGTTCCTCCTTCTAGATCTTCATGGTGCTAATGGTGGCATTGGGCTCTGCATTGATACTTTGCTTCCCTTTGTTATTTCTCTTGTCAGGTTCTGACTTAGAGTTGAAACATGCATATGATTCTGAAACCTTTAGCTCGGCCACTAGTGACTGCTTGGCTTGACACTCACTTGTGTTATGGGTGGGGCTCTTATGGAACTCACACCACTTTCCCATGTCCTTTTTTAGCTTCATGACATTGTTCTTTGCTTGTGGATTTGGTGGGTTGTCTTGGGCTGGCCCACCTTAGCTTTGTCCTTTTTTCTATGGTTTGGTGGCACCTTTCCATTGCTTTAGATTCATAGATCCAAAGTCTCGCTTCTTCTATTTAAATGTTTTCCTGATCTTGATAGCATATTGGTATGTCGTGCTGAGCGAGGATATGTTCAAAAATTCTATTTCATCTTGGATGTACCTATGCAGGCAACTATGGTATTTGTGTACCAAATGCTACTCTGCATTCTTGACACCCAACTTTGTGTGAAGGGTATGGAAAATATTGATAAACTCCAACATGTCTTGGTCCCTTCCCTGCCAGAATGTGGTCCACTTTATGTATTGATCCCCATAGCTTCTGATAGGGTGGTAATTGTTAGGATTCCAAGAAACTCTCCTAGGTTGTAGCTCGGAGATGCTTGGTAACATATAAATTCAACTTATTGTTGCAAATGGATGAATGGGAGGAATGATGCTTGTCCAAGCCAGATAACCACTTCTACTTTGTTTCACTCTAGACATGCGTGAACACCCTCAGACTACAATGCTTTAGACCACCAACTACTCACAGCTTAAGATTGGGTGAATATGGAGAATACTGACCACACCAGTAGATGCACAAGACCATGTGATGGTTGGCTACAACCAGTAAAGAAGTATGCAAATCTAATATACTAATGCACAGACAGGCTGATAACTCTCTGGCACTAGATGAAGAGAAACTTGAATAACTCATTCAATGATACATACAAGATTTTAGTACAGAGATAGGATGATAGCTACTCTAATGCTAAACATAAAGAGTTTAGGAATATAGCATATCAAGCACAGCTTGGAAGGGAGGAGAAATGGAAAGTGAGCAATTAACACCAAAATTAGCTTGTATTAGTTGAAAATGAAGACGAGACACTGCAAGTGTCATAATAGTTACAATCTCCAGAATTTGAACCTTACATCAAAACATCAACCATCAACCCTGATTGCATCTTGTTTTCGGGTATATATATAGAGATTCATTACAAAGACACTTGGCCAATTTGGGTATGGAGGGGTCATAATTGACCAACAACTGCATTTAACTACCTGATGGTATCTCTGAGTGCGTTTATTTGTTCCAGTGGATCAATCTAATCTTTTCAGGTGCTCTGTTGTCCTCTCAGGCAGCTAGAATGTTCGTATCCATGAAGTTCCAAAACTGCTAAATGCAGTTACATGCTCATGCTCTATCCTTTTTCTCTTTGGCCATATTGTCTATTAAATGTGGTTGTTGTGGAGCAACTGTGACTGTACTCGTAGGCCGGTCACATTTTTCCTTTAGGTACTTGGAATGGTCAAGGGACGTGGACCACATGGCGAGTGGACGATTCGGAAGGGGAAGAAAGATCAGCCATCAGATCGAGAGAATAGATGGCGAAGATGGCTTGGCGGGGGATATCAGAAGAAGTGGGAGCGGGATGCACGTGGGCCATTAGATCTTACGTGGACAGATCCAACGGTGATTGGGTGGCGAAAGTGCACAGTGGTTATCGGGCGGGGACGGAGGTTTAAGCAGTAAGCGGTATTGATAGCACTACCTTTGGTCATCAGGTGGTAAAAGGACAAAGGCGCACGATTCCACTTGGCGCATGACACGTAGGGGTGGAGGAGAGAGGAGAACCGCTCTCCATCGTGTGCTAATGTTCCATCACTTTATGGAAGTTGGGAGAGCGAATGCCATTGGATCTTCAGTGGGGATGATTAGATGGCAGAGAAACAATCATGCAAGTCGATTTATCAGGCACGACGGGAGCCGTCAGATCAGCGGGGAAAGTTAACAGTGGATGTTACAGGTGATGAGCATATGAAGGCGCCAAGTCGTATGGGTGTGGTTTTATGGGGTTTTAGGTTTTAGCGCTCAAGGCTTGTAACAAAAGGGGTTTTGTTTGTTTTTTCAAAAGAAAAATAAGAGAAATCGAGATGAAGGGAGAATGAGTGGGGCAAAGGAAACAAGCGAGAACAACCATTATGAGATGTCTTCAACCATGGCTGAGAGGGCCGTACTTGTTTCTGATCTTAAAAAATTAGAGTTATGTAGCAAAGCTAACACTCGCTCCTTCTGGGGATGAGATCCTCCGTGTGAGGTCTTAAGAACTATAGACCAATGCCTTTCTTGTCAAAACTAGATGAGAAAAATTTCCTAATGCTCCATTGGGCATGGAGTCTAATTAAGTTTGCACTAAAACCTGATAAAGCAACATATTTACAACATTAAGGCCTAAAGACCTTAAACAACATAAATTTTCAAAAATTGCCCATTAACTAAGCCATCAAAAACTGTCTCTCCTTCCATACTTTGCAGCACGAAAGTATTGTTCTTTTGGATCTGAGTGATGACAAAAGGTCCAGTCCATAGAGCATCAAACTTCCCATGGCTTCCTTTCTTCCCTTTCAGTGCATCACACTTAAGAAGCAAGTCTCCAACCTGAAAAATATCTATTTTTTCCTTTCTATCAAAGGCTTCCTTGATTCTCTTTTGATTTGATGCAAACTTCTCTATCAGCTGATCTTGGATTTGATGCACTTTTGCCAAATCACAACCCCTATTTGCCATGTCCTCTTCCTCATTCTACTCTTGTTGCAAGAAATTTGCCATAGGGAGGGTTAACTAAATTGGGAATACAACCTCAATGCCATATAACAGCTTGAATGGAGAATTCCCTGTGGATTTCTTGGTGGTCACTCTGTCAGCCCACAATGCATACTTGATCTTAGAATCCCAATTCTTTTTGTTGTCTTTCAATAGCTTTTTAATTATCCTTATTAGGCTTTTGTTGGAAGATTCTACTAGACCATTGCCTTGAGGGTAATATGAGGTGGAATGAACCAGCTTAGTGCCCACTAAGTCACACATGTCCACCAACGCTTTTTCTTTGAAGGCTGTTGCATTGTCTGTAACTAATTTATGTGGACAACCAAACCTGGTGAAGATATTCTTTGTCAAAAACCTCAAGACCACATGGTGATCAACCTTTCTGGTAGGGATGGCCTCAATCCATTTAGTGAAGTAATCAGTGGCTTATAAGATCCACCTGTGCTGACCACTGGAATGTTGATTGATTTTTCCTATGAAATCCAAGAACCACTGCTGAAAAGGGGCACTAGCACGTATTAGCTTTAGGGGCAGGGACTTTAATTGTTGTTAACCTTCAAATCTTTGTCACCTGTCACAAGATTTAGCAAATGAAAAGACATTATAAAATAAGGTGGGCCAATAGTACCCAGTTCTAAGGATCTTGTGGGCTGTAGTTTTCCAATAGTGATGCCCTCCGTATATGCTGGAATGAAACTGTTGCATAACCTCCATGGATTGTTATTTGTCCAGACACCTCAAAATAATTCCAGAGGGGTCCCTCCAGTAGAGTAGGTTTTCATGAATGCAATATTTGGTTGCCCTAAGCTTCATAGTTCTGAATTGGCTTGAACTAATGCCTAGAGGAAATTCTAGCTTCAACAGAATTGAGCTATTGTAGATTACCATTCACAAGAAGCTAAATTTTTTGCCAATGACTGGTTTTTCCCTGGTTCAACTATTTCTTCTTCTGTCTAACCATCCTCTGAATTCATGCTTATAAAATTTATGTCCAGCATTCTGCAATTTTCTTCAGCCATTAATCTAGCAAGGCCCTGACTTCTAACAAGCTTGGTGGGCTTCAATTCTATGTTGAATTCAATAATCTTTGCAATCCATTTATCCCTTCTTCCATCAGCATCTGGCTATGTTAGGACATCTTTTACTGAAGCAGAGGGCACATATGCAATTACCTTGGAATGTAGAATTTGTATTCTAAAAGCTTTCAAGGATTTGATAGGAGCATATGCTTGTTTTTCAATGATATCATACCTTAGCTCAACATCCCTTAAGGTTTTGCTGAAAAATGGCACTAGATGCTTTGACCCTTCCTCATCTGCTTGTAATAAAACTGCTGCAAGGGTGTCATCAGAGGCAAACGAAAATATATGGAACTTCTTGCTGTAATTTGGGCTCATTAAAGTAGGAGCTTGCATAATAGCTCCCTTGATGGATTCAAAAGATCTTCTTGCTGCATTAGTCCATTTGATCTCTGACCCCTTTTTCAGCATGGAGGTGATGTGTTTTACAAGTTTTAAAAAATTTGGGGTAAGCCTCCTTAAAAAATTAATCTTTCCCAAAAAGGATTGGATGTCCTTTTTTGATCTAGGGACAGATAAGGTCTATATTGCTCTTACTCTTTCTGGGTCAATCCTGACACCTGCAGCAGAAACAATGTGTCCTAACAACTTATCTTATTCTATAGCAAACTGTGACTTTTCAGGATTGACTAAAATCCCAAACCTCCTACACTTCAGAAACACTTTCTTCAAATGCTGCAAATGGTCTTCATGGCTGCTGTAGTATATTGTTATATCATCCAAGTAGATAAGGACAAGCTTATCCTTCTCTCCTACAAATGCTATACCTATAGCTCTATGAAAGGTGGCTATAGCGTTCATCAGACCAAAAGGCATCTTGGAATACATAAAAGTTCCCCAAGGAGTCATGATTGTAGTCTTATCTTGGTCATCTGGATGCACAACAACTTGATTATACCCTGAAAACCCATCCAGGAAAGTCATCACTTTGGCTCCTGAGAATTTCTGCAGCAAATGCTCCATCTTGGGTAGAGGATAGTTGTCTTTCTTAGAGCATTTGTTTAAGTTTTTGAAATCAACGCAGAGCTTGATTTCTCCACTTTTCTTCCTCACGACTACCAAGTTGGCTACCCATCTTGAATATCTGAGAGGGACTATGATTTTGGCAGCCAATAACTTCTTGATCTCCTTTTCAACCAGAGGGAGGAGCAAAGGATTTATGGGTCTCATCTTCTGCTTGAAAGGGATGGTGTCTCTCTCTAAGGGAATTTTATGCTGGATGATATTTTTGTCATAAGGTTTCAGGTCATTATATTCCTAGGCAAAAACATCAGCAAATTTCTTCATTAAATTGGAGTACTCAGAACTTTGGGCAGCAGATAGATGGGTGGACAGATTCACATATATTGGATGCTCTAGACTCCCTAAATTATGCCTATGGACTGCAAATTGATCTTCTTTTTAGGTAGCCTTGTAAGCCACATCATTCTAGTCAAAAAGATTTTCTAAGGGGACAAGGCCTTTAGGTATATGATTGTTGGGCGGCTGGACAATGTTGTCTTTGCCAATTTTGTTCTTAAGCTGGGGCTGGGGACTTTCCTCTAAGGCTTCATTCTCTTGGTCAAAGTGCATTTCAGATATTCGTCAATGACTTGCAGAAACCTATTTACCTCATCATCATCTTCAAAAAATTTCCAATGCTGGACATTATCGGGCAAGGATGGTCTATATTTCATCTGAACTTGATAAACTAGTCTGGGAGGCATGGGAGGGATAAATATGCTAGCAGACATAGCAAGGGAATCAACAAGCTGATTTTGGACTCTAGGGACATATGAGATACAAAAATTATCAAAAGAATCTTTTAGTTTCCATACCTCATCTCTATATGCTTTTAGCCTTGGGTGCTTTACTTGAAACGTTTTGTTCACTTGTTGAATGATGACATCAACATCTCCAAACACCTTTATGTTTCTGATTCCCCTACCTTTAGTTGTGTTAAGAACAAATATCAGAGCCTCATACTCTACTATATTATTGGTGAATTGGAAAGCCAACTTAAAATATAGATGTGTTCTTTCTTGTTTTGGAGATATCAGAACCACCCCTGCTCCTGCAGTCTCCCTTGAACATGCTCCATCAAAGAACATCTCCCAAACTTGACTTCCTTGCTCTTCCATGGCTTGGACTATTTTTTTCTTGAGCTGCAAAAGGGATTCTTCAATTTGGAGAATGCATGCCCCAAAGTCAATGTCCATGGTGTAAACAGGATGATTAGTGGGGTTCTTCTCATCACTGATAATATAGGCCAGCTGTGCTTCTCTGTACAATCTTCTGCTCTCTCCTCTAAAAACTAGGACAATGGCATAAGATAAGTAATTTTGTAAGGTCCCACCTAGTCTCTTAATCCACCCTCTGGACAACAAGATGCTAAACATAGGAGGGACATCTGCTACCACAATATCCATCATCATGCTCCTAATGGGCAGCTGAGTTAGGGTGACAGCTAAACCTTTTATCAACCCCAAACATTTTACCTTTCTTGAATCAAAGGAGAAAATATCATGATAAGGTCTGGTAATATCAAGGCCTAACTCTTCCATGATAGCTTTGGGCATCAGATTGTGGCTGGCCCCTGTGTCCAGCAGGTAGTTGTGGAGGATTTTGTCATGAATGGTCAAGGAGACATAAAATGATGGAGAATTATCATCAGCAGTTTTAGTCATTGGGCTGAGGACAACTACAGGTTTGTCATCTTGCAAATTAACATAGTCAATGGAGGATTGCATGGCTTTCAGCTCAAGAGTGTCAAGGATAAGTTTCCTAAATGCCTCACTCTTTACAAGTTCTATCAGGGGTACAAACATTTTAAGTTTTTGGACTTCTGATTCACAGCCAAAAGGGAAGGGGACTTGTCGGGACCTCTTACCTCTTGAGATGGTGCTTTGAGGATGACTGGGTTAGCTGCTGGCCCTTTCTGTTTAATGTTCTAATGCTTTGTGGGGACAAAATCCCTTTGGACAAGGTTCTCCTTGAAATTTCTTGGTCTTGACCTTAGATTATATCTTTGTTGTTCGTCAGTCTACAGAACAACCTCTCTGTCCCATTCTTGACTGGTTTGGTCCTGGAGTAATGATTCCTCATAGGCGGCCAATGTCAAAAAGGAGGCATTTCCCTTATCTTCCACGCAATGAATTTCATCCTCTTCTCCAAACTGCTCCTCCTCCATGACTACGTTTTAGAAAGGAGCCTTAACCTTTTGTTATTCACTGGCTTCTTTACCCCTCTGAATTATCTGAAATTGTTCATTTTCTCTTCTGAATGGATTTGGATTTCTTGGAGCAAATGTGTTTGGAAACCTTGCCTTTCCATAGCACTAATCAACCTTTAGCTTGGATATTTCAGTAGCCAATGACTCTATCATTTTAGTCATTTTATCTAACTTAGGTTCTGAAGATGAAGTAGAGGAAGAAGAAGCCTCACCTCTCTACCTCCTCCTATCAGCATGACCTTTGTGCTTTTCTATAGCCATGATATTAGATTTGACCTCTAGGGCTGCATCTTGCATTTTAGCTAGAGTGGCACATCTTCTTTCTCTCAATAGCAGACAAAAATTGGAGTCAAATACATTAGCATAGGTGAGTTTGGTAGAGGTGGGGGTAGGCTTTACTTCAGCTGGTATCTTACTATACATACGATTGAATATTTTATTAAAATTAGAAAATGGTTCCCCATTTTCCCTCTTGAGGTTTCCAAACTCGGTATGGTAATACAGTAGGTCTTCTTTTATCTCCCCAATGCTTCAAAAATACATAATCTAATGCTTCGATGTCTACTATAGACCTAGGGGCCAACTCTCTAAACCACTTTCTAGCCTTTCCATCAAGGCTTTGGACAAATACTCTCATCCACACATCATCCTCACTGATATCTAGGTTATCAGCATAACTAAAAAAAGACTCAAGGTGTTCTTCAGTTGTTACTCCTTCTATACTAGTGAACTTAGGCATGTATTTCTGATACTCTCCTGAAAGCATGGCATACCGAGCTGCTTAGATTCTTTCCATCTTTGTGGGTGCATGTTGGCCTGCCACGACTGGTGTGGATGGAAGAATACTGGCAGTTTGAACGATAGGGAGCAGTGAGATATATGACAGAGACAAAGGAATATGATGGACTGTATGGAAGACATTCTTTGGAATGAGATCTAAAGGGGAAATAAATGAACAAGGAGCTTTATGAATCTCTGAGGGTATTTCTTCACTAACAATTCTAGGCTCTATATCTTCAAACTGTACATTCTTAGCTATAATCTTCTCTTGTAGAGATACATAAGATTGTTTAGGCTTACCTAATCTTGATGCTCTTTTATGTAATGTTTTCCTCTGCTTGACAATCCTCTTAGGTTTAGGCACTGGGTCAGCTGGTGATTTCTGAGGATTTCCCCAAGTATGCCTCACAAATTGAGCCAAAACTATAATGTGGATTCGTCACTAGGTTGTCCTCCAGCAGAGTCTCCAAATAGATGATTACAACCAGGAAAGTGTCCAGACTTTGTCTATCAACAAAGCTAGAACTGTGTCATTTTCCCAAGGAAGTTGAGCTTCAATATCCTCTCCTTGGCAACGGCACCAATTATGTTAGGATTCCAAGAAACTCTCCTAGGTTTTAGCTCGGAGATGCTTGGTAACATATAAATTCAACTTATTGTTGCAAATGGATGAATGGAAGAAATGATGCTTGTCCAAGCTAGATAACCACTTCTACTTTGTTTCACTCCAGACATGCATGAACACCCTCAGAATACAAGGCTTTATACCACCAACTACTCACAACTTAAGATTGGGTGAATATGGATAATACTAACCACATCAGTAGATCCACAAGACCATGTGATGGCTGGCTGCAACCAGTAAAGAAGTCTGCAAATCTAATCTACTAATGCATAGACAAGATGATAGCTCTCTGGCACCAGATGAAGAGAAACTTGAATAACTCATTCAATGATACATACAAGATTTTAACACAGAGATAGGATGACAGTTACTCTAATGCTAAACATCAAGAGTTCGGGAATATAGCATATCAGGTATAGCTTGGAAGGGAGGAGAAATGGAAAGTGAGCAATTAACAGCAAAAGAAGCTTGTATTAGCTGAAAATGAAGATGAGACACTACAAGTGTCGAAATAGTTACAGTATCCAGAAGTTGAACCATACATCAAAACATCAACCATCAACCCTGATTACATCTTGTTTTCGAGTATATATAGAGTTTCATTACAAAGGCACTTGGCCAATTTAGGTATGGAGGGGTCATAATTGACCACCAACTGCATTTAACTACCTGATGGCATCTCTGAGTACATTTTCTTGTTCCAGTGGATGAATCTGATCTTTTCGGGTGCTCTTCTATCCTCTCAGGCGACTGGAGTGTTCGTATCCATGAAGTTCCATAACTGCTAAATGAAGTTACATGCTCATGCTCTGTCCTTTTTCTCTTTGGCCATACTGTCTATTAAATGTGGTTGTTGAGGAGCAACTATAGCTAGTACTTGTAGGCCGGTCACTTTCATCCTTCGGGTACTCGAAACAGTCAAGGGACGTGGACTGCATGGAAAGTGGATGATTCGAGAGGGGAAGAAAGATCGGTTGTCGAATTGAGAAAATAGATGGCAGAGATGGCTTGGCAGAGGATATCAGAAGAAGTAGGAGCGGGATGAACATGGGCCATTGGATCTCAGGCAGACAGATCCAATTGTGATCGGGCAGTGAAAGTGCATGGTGGTTATCGGGTGGGGACGAAGGTTTAAGCGGTAAGTGATATTGATCGCACTGCCTTTGGTCGTCGAATGGTAAAAGGAAAAAGTCACGCGATTCTACTTGGAACATGACAAGCAGCAGTGGAGGAGAGAGGAGAATCGCTCTCCATCGCACACTAACATTCCATCACTTCGTGGACACGGGGAGAGAGAATGTTGTTGGATCTTCGGCAAGGATGATCAGGCGGTAGGGAAAAGATCGTGCAAGTCACTTTATCGGGCATGACGGGATCCATTAAATCAGCGGGGAAAGTCAACAGTGGAGGTTACGGGCGATGAGCATATGAAGGCGCCAAGTCATATGGATGCGGTTTTATGGGGTTTTAGGTTTTAGCACTCGGGGCTTGTAAGAAAAGGGGTTTTGTTGGTTTTTTCAGAAGAAAAATAGGAGAAATGGAGATGAAGGGAGAATGAGCAGGGAAAAGGAAACAAGCAAGAGCAACCATTATGAGTTGTCTTCAAGCATGACTGAGAGGGTTGTGCTTGTTTCTAATATTCAAAAATCAGAGTTATGTAGCAGAGCTAACAGTACTACTCCTTGATGGTAGCCCAGAATGAATTACAAGTGGGTGTGGCTGAAAAAATGATTACTTTCATCCTTTTACTCGCAGTAGGTTTCCCACCAATCCTTGATGTGGGGGGTGGATTTGAGAAGAGCGAAAGTAATCTTTTGCCGGCTAGAAAAATCATGAACATAAAAATACCCTTCTAGTAGATTTAACCATTTACCTATGACGTCTACATCTATCTGAGCTTCAAATATGGGAATGTAAAAGTTAACTTTTACCTTAAAGGGTGTGGCACTTGCAAAGTAGCTGTTGGAAGTAGATGTGTCACCCCTAGGTAGCTGTTGAAGGATCTGGACAAAGTTGTCCATCATCGTGTTCCTTTGTTGCTCAAGGCCTCTTTAGGCAAGATTTTGATAGGATCTCATACCCCCTCATCTTTTTTTCATCAGCCATGGAAGGGTGTCAGGACTTGCTAGGCTGATCTTGCAAAGGTTCGACTAGATCAAGCCCTAGCTCCTTATCTACCGACCTCGTTGGGAACATGCAAAGAAAGATAGAGAAAAAGAAGGCCCCTATGATAACACTAATCTAGATTTAAAAAAGAATGCAACAAATTGCATATATAACCATACATACAGAGATGCAGCAGAAATAATACTTCATTTCATTACTGTAAAATATTGAAATATGCTTACAAATAGAAATGGAAATAAACTAACTAGGGCGATGGTAGCTTATCTCTAAGAAGAGATGTGGCAGCTACATGCATCTAAATTATCTTACAATGAGGCTTTAAGGCCTATTTATTTTTTAGCCACAATGGAAAACCCTAAACGTCCAAAAACCTGATCCTAGGAGATGAAGCGCCAAACTATGGGCCCCGTTTTGGGTAAATTGCTACATCAACTTCTCGGGGTCGTAACTTTGGTATATGATCTTTGTTTGATGCGTATAATACCTCGTTATAAATATCTATCTGAGGACTACAACTTTGGGATGAGAAACATTAGGCCATGCCCCCATATTGCTCCTAATTTTCCAAATAAAATGTCGTTTAGGGCCTCAAAATGGCTTTGGAAGTTCAGGTCCTAAAAAACTGATAAAAATAGTAAATTGTGCTACAATTAAGGAAATTGAAAAAATGAAAGAAACAATAGTGGGGCTACAAGAGGAATTGGCGGGTGGCCACCAAAATCTACCTTGCTCATTACGGGTTTTACATGTTACTCACCCCCTATTACCCATGGCCCAATTGTTTCCTAACTTAAAAAAGTAATTTGGAGAGGTATAAATAAACCTCCATGGGAAGGCCTTGATGGAGAAAGGAGGAGATGTTGATACTGCAATGGGATTAGCCTAGATCAAGTCTAAAGAATCCCTGTAACTCCTGCACTCCCCAAAGCTTCAGGAAACCCTTGTTTCCTTGATTATAGAAATCCCCCATCTTGCTTGAGAGATATCCTTGTATTGTTAATGGAGGAAGATTGTTGAAGGCTGGGAAAGGATGGATCGGAGGACGGTTCCACTTGGAGCCAGAGAAGGACTCAAGTTGTATTTTCCACCTTATTTATAGCTTACTTCAATAAAAGAAATGTTGTTTTGTTTCTGATATGAAATGTGTTTATGCATCAAAATTATGTTGTAATTCATTTATGAATCTTATATTGATGTATCATTAGTCATTCAATTATATGATGTAAAGTTAAGTTCATGTATATGGTTTACTTTTCTACTTTCGTGTATGTTCCATTTGAACAATTTTCAGGTTTCAAGAACATTGGGAGAAGCTGAGGGTTTGCACCTTGTGGGATCTACCCAAATGAAGGACATTCAGGTATGGACACTCCTACACGATTTAGTAGAATAAGGACTTTTGGTGATTGTTTGAGAATTTCTTATTGAGGCTTTCCCTCTGCTCTGTTGGGGTTCTCAACCCAAAGCCCTAGTGTGGTTTCACTCGTAACAATCTCAACTAGCCCCTAGAACACTTTTGTCTCCATGACCCTCTCTGGGTCCTTTGTTTCCAATAGCGAAGAGAACTTTGCGGTTGATAAATCATCATCCTATGGAGGGAACTAGCTATCATTCGGGAGCCTCCATGCAATGAGGGAAATCAATAACAACAACTAGGCATAATGGAATTCCTTGTCGTCATCATGTGCTTCATGACAATTCAACAAGAAATCTTTGCAAAGGTGTTGCACCCAGTTGTACTGCACCACCTTGATGCATCATGCATCTAAGGAAATGACTGGTGTCGACACTTTCCCATAACCTTACAACCCAAAATCTGGGCGGAAAACTGTACCGCCCTATCGGTGATGGAATATATAGGGTATCTTCTTGACTTCTTCACAAAGCCATACTTGCGCTTCATTTTGTTTGAGATTTTTTTCTCTGGACTCTTGCCTCCAAACTCCTTGGAGGGATCCACTACTTGGTAGGGAAATCTTGTCATATGGTGGATCATCGTGTATGTGATGGGGATGGGCTCTACCAGTAAAAGACGCCTATCATGTACCAGCGTAAGAAATTGGTGTATGCACACCATGTTGATAGTGGTACGGCTAAAGTGTGGTACCCACAATAAATTCAGCGACCTGGCTTTTTCAACCACTGTGACCGACTTCATAGTCTCCAGTTTCATGACTCTAGTCTCCTCATAGTATATATTTTCCAAATATTTGTTTTTCGCCAAGTGCAAGAATTTCTCGTGATCAGCTAGATCTCAATCCTCCATTTTGAGGGCAGGAATGCACCCTAACTGCAAGCCTTCAAATGGAACTTTCTTCGATAAGAACAGTGTAGAACCCATAACTTGCCAGAATCTCGATCTTTTGGGACCTTCTCTTTGCCCTTTCATGGAGGCATATATTCCTAGAGCCTAGTGATTGGCTTGCCCTCCTCAACATCCAACTCTTCAACCATATTTCAAAGCTCCTCTGCATCAATATCTAAGTATTCATATGGTTGTTTCTGTTTTTCCATCTTCCCTTTCTACCAAACCTTCATAGGGTTCTTCCTTGGTGAATGTCGCATTGGTACAACCTATTGTTTCTTATGTTTCTTCTTAGCAGTTGATGGTTTAGGCCTAGGTGACCTCGACAACATAGGCATAGATGATGTAGCTTCCATTTTCAATGCAATTTTAGAGGCTGCAACGTCAGAGACAATGGCTTCAGAGGCAACGACATCTGTGAGATTAGTTGTAGACATTTTCTCGAAGATGAGTTCATGGTTCCACCCAGGTAAATTTGCAAACGCCATCTACGACATAAGTTCCTCCCAATCTTTTCGGTTCATAGGTTTTTAGACAACGCAGCTCACAAATAATTTTTAGAATGCAAAGTGTTCTATTGTAGGCCAACATTCCAGATTTATAGGTAATTTCGAATTCAAATCCGACTGTTTCGTTAAATTTCTGCTCATAAATGCATATTTGGCAGCATATTGCCAAATATTTGCACCATAAATGCAAGCTACTATCTCCTCCTAACAAGATTTTCACCATCAAATCAGCTACAATGCATCCATTGGCTATTTTTAGACTCATCTATATGACACCATCCTCCATGATGCATCCCTCTTGGCACAATGCCTCCTAGTGCACTTCTGGCTTCCCTCGTGCAACCCCCTTACTTTGTTTTCTCATTCTTTGAGGAGTGCAATTTATAGTCTTGTACTTCCTTGCAGCTATCTGGAGTACTAAATTTGTCCTGCTATCATGTAGTCACTGCGTAGGGACAGGATCCCCTTAATATAACTTCAGTTGACTCCCATTGACTCTTCCCAAAAATATTTCCCCATTCAGCTTCGCGAGCTGAATTGCGCCACCATTTGTAATTTCCTTAACTACATAGGGGCCCAACTAGTGCATTTGAAACTCCCCAGGGAACTTCGTGAACTTTCTATCATATAGTAGCACTAAATCATTCACCTTGAAAGTGCACAACTTAATATGTTGATCATGCCAAACCTTCTCCTGATCCTTCTGCACTTGCTGGTGAAATCCTGCTAGAAATTAGTCTTCTTTTAATTCCATCAACTTTGCGAGGTGTTCCTCCATAGTTTCACGATCCTCCATATCAGTTAATGCTGAAATTTGCAAGATCGACACAATATATTCCATAGGAATCATAACCTCTATCCCATAGATGAATTTGAATGGGGTTTGTCTAGTCAAGGTATTACACATTATCTTGTATGCCCATAGGACAGCTGGTATGCAAAAATCTTTGTCGTTTCTTTTTGTGTTGTAGACCTTCATCAATGCATTCTCCAAGATTTTAGTGAATACTTCTGTACCATTTTCCTGAGAATCATAGGGTGTACTCTTTTGATGATAAACCTGAAATTCTTCGAGCATCACGGTAATAGTTTCATTCAGAAAGTGCATACCCCTGTTACTCATAAGTATCTTAGGACACCCAAACCTTGTCAAGAAATACTAAAATAGTAACTTCATGGTTGTAGTAGTGCTACATTCCTTCACCTATAGTGCTTCTTCCCACCTCGTCAAGTATTCAACCACAATAATAATATAATGCACGCCAATATTTTTCCTTGGGGGATGTATCGGACCCACAAAGTCAATAACCGATTTTTCGAACATCTATAATGAAATCTGAGGATTCAAGGGATATTCACCCCTTCGCGTTGGCTTTCCCATCCTCTGAAATGCATCACATGCCTTGTAATATGCCTTAGAATTCTTATGTAGCATTGGCCACCATAATCCTGCGTAGTCACTCTACTTGCATAGGGTCCTCCCACCACTCCATGTGCTTTGGTGAAAATACTAGATCGTTCAAAATCCAAAACATATCGGCGCAATATTTCATCAATACCCATCTTATACAAGTGTCCCATTGTCACGCGGAATGAGTTGATCTTGCGGACAAGATAGACCTTCCTAGAATCTAATGAAGACCTAATGACAAACAAACCAACCAGACACTATCTTTCTCTAAATGCGCTTTATAAATAATGGCAAACAAATGTTTTTAAGGCTTACCTCATGTCCAACGCAAGTTTGGGGTTGCCTTTGCTCCTTTGATCCAAGTAAGTTCCTTTGTCACAAACCTGCAAACACAAACAAGGCAAACGATTAAATAGCACCTGAATAACCAGTATTATAAAACATATTTAACATGAAAGTCAAGGAGTCCATGAAACAAATAACATGAGATACTTGTTGAGAAAAATGAGCTTGATTGTATTAATTCAAAAGGAGAAGAACCTTACAACCTTTGCCTTGACGCTTTACAAGCTCCTCCAAGGGTCCAACAAGAAGTCTCCTCTACTTTTACAACCTTCACTCACTTCCTAATGAAGCCAAAAAGGTATGTGATCTCTCCTATTAAGCTCAAATAGGAAGTCTTGATTTCACTAGCATTTCCCCTCAAAAATTCAGCTTCTAACCTCCCTAGCCACTGACCAAATGCCTCAATTTATAGTGCAATGGAGATTAGTTACCAAGTCCTCCTTCAAAGGGATAGAATCCTCCTTCAAAGGGATAGCTCCTCCCAACAAGGGATTAGTTTCTCCTATGATGGGATGCATGAACCACTTGGAGCGAAAAATCCACGTAACAAATGCTTCTAGAAAACTCTAGAATTAACCCAAGACAAGTTTTTTAAGATAAAAATTGTGCCTTTTGAATTTCACAGGGGTACGCACCCTCCCCTTTACATACAGAGTGTATAAGTACGCAGACATCCTGAACAAAAGGTGCGGGCCCGCAGGCAAAAGTGAGAGAAAGTGTGGAACCAGAGTTACATTGCTTTTTTGATGTCTTTCTCTCATTTCTAAAGCTTGTTTTGAAGAGCTGAGGTT
>APFE031752652.1:72148-85704 GCA_000404065.3 Pinus taeda | reverse complement strand
TCTCTAAATGTGCTTTTATAAATAATGGCAAACAAATGTGTTTAAGGCCTACCTCATGTCCAACGCAAGTTTGGGGATGCCTTCGCTCCTTTGATCCAAGTAAGTTCCTTTGTCACAAACCTGCAAACAAAAACAAGCCAAACGATTAAATAGCACTTGAATAACCAATATTATAAAACATATTTAACATGAAAGTCAAGGAGTCCATGAAACAAATAACATGAGATACTTGTTGAGAAAAATGAGCTTGATTGTATTAATTCAAAAGGAGAAGAACCTTACAACCTTTGCCTTGACGTTGTACAAGCCCCTCCCAGGGTCCAACAAGAAGTCTCCTCTACTTTGACAAGCTTCACTCACTCCTTAATGAAGCCAAAAAGGAATGTGATCTCTCCTCTTAAGCTCAAATAGGAAGTCTTGATTTCACTAGCATTTACCCTCAAAAGTTCAGCTTCTAACCTCCCTGGCCACTGACCCAATGCCTCAATTTATAGTGCAATGGAGATTAGTTACCAGGTCCTCCTTCAAAGGGATATAATCCTCCTTTAAAGGGATAGCTCCTCTCAACAAGGGATTAGTTCCTCCTATGATGGGATGCATGAACCACTTGGAGTGAACAATCCACGTAACAAATGCTTCTAGGAAACCCTAGAATTAACCCAAGATGAGTTTTTTAAGATAAAGATTGCGCCTTTTGACTTTTACAGGGGTACACACCCTCCCCTTTACATACAGAGCTTATAAGTACGCAGATAACTTGAACAAAAGGTGTGGGCCCGTAGGCAAAAGTAAGAGAAAGTGCGGAACCAGAGTTACATTGCTTTTTTGATGCCTTTCTCTCATTTCTCAAGCTTGTTTTGAAGAGTTGAGGTTTAAGACTTGCTTAGGAAGCTGGTATAGGTAATGATAGGCCTACACCGACTACAAATAATCAAGGTGATGATATTTTTATGTAACACTCTCCTAGTGTGCCTTTCAGGAAAGTTGGTAGAGATTTCCTCCCCTTCAGTTTCTTTTTCTACTATGGCTTCCCCAATGATTTTCCATAGTTTCCCCATCATATGCTCATTGTTGACAATATGCAGGAATATCTTGAACCATTCCTCAATAGGTCTAGTATTGGTGGATTTTGGAAGATCTAAATGCTTTTCCTTACGAGACTTTGTTTGCTCTTTTGATGGTCTTATTCCTTTAGTCAGATTGTCAAACAATTTGGTTTCTTCTTTCTAGTATTGTGTATGCTTCTCAGAGTTATATGGTCACTTTAGGGAGGCTACTCAGATGATTGTGGGTTGGCTAGAGTGCTTTGGTCAGATCCATTATTCTTGCCACCATAGGTTAGTATGTTTATGTTGGACAATAGGAGTACCTTTTAATCCTGGGTTCTTCATTAATCAAATTCATCTACCATTGCCTGTTCCACTCCTCCCATCTTCCAATCAACAACGAGAAATCCTTGATCGCATGGGCATTGACCCTGCACTGTGAGCACTAGGGTCTCCTCAGTAGAGGGTAGTCCCATGTGGCATGTACCTCCTGGTCATAGTTGAAAAAATGAATGGGTCCCGTGCCCCCTGCCCTTCCTCCTCTTATTCCTCCTCCTATTTTCTCACTACCAGTAGTCTCATTGACCCTAAAGATCGAGTGGTCTAACCAATCTGCTAGTGCATCTAGAACTCTACACTAGTTAGTGTGGTCCGTGGTGGACATGTGAAACTCACAATAGCTTTTATTTGATAAATTTGAATACTTTTGTAGTATCAGGCACAAGCCCAGTGGGTGTCCGTACCCCCTACACACTTTGTAGCACTCCGGTTGGCTGTGACCCAGATATGTTCTTTGCGACCCCATTTCTATGACTCTTGTTGTAGGTGGGGCCTTCAATAGTCCCTAAGGACCTAACCTAGCACCTGTGCCTCTCAGCCTCAGGCACTCTGTGGCAACGTGACCCTCCACTAGGTAGTGGGTACACCACACATTCAATCTTGCTGGGTGGGTTGGATGTGAATCCTTTAGCTTCTTCGTTAAACTTATAATTTGATGTTGAAGACTGAGGATAGAGGGGCCATGTGAAGTTGATCTCCCCCCAATATTCATATGGATACCCAGCCATAACCTTTATTAACGTTTCTTGTTCTAGGGCATCATGCAGTGTCTCAATTTTTTGTTGTGTTAGCAGTCTTTGATTCAGGGTTAGCAAGGCTTTGAAGAACCAATCCCTTTGGAGATTTGGGTCTATGGTATAGATGAGCTTACCAATTGTATCTTTAAACCTTTGCATTATTTCTCGAGTGGTTTTTCCCTCCCACTGCTTGATCTCCCACAACTCTGACAGCCCTTACTGATCTGTTTGGGGGAGTTTAAATTCATGTATGAACTCTTCTTTAATCTCATCCACCGTTAAGTTTTGGTGTAACTCCGACCACTTGATGAACCGCCTCAAGTCCCTTACCCTAAGAGTGGTCTGGAATTCTATCATCTTTACATTATTAGGCATCTGGTGAGGCCTCCAGATAGCCTCACATAAGTACCATTGTTACTCTAAGTCTTCATTCCCTCTATCGGAGAATTACGGGTATCTTGTAAATTACCTTGCCATTATAGACTTGGTTGATGCTAAAAGTGAAAAATATTGTGATCTTGGCTATTGAGATCCTTGTAATCCCAAATTACTATTACTAATATTTCCAGAACTACTGGTAGTACTAATCTTATAGTTGACATGCACACTATGCACTCTTATCATCTTAAGCAAGTTAAAAAGAAATATACCAGGGTTTTTGTAGAGTACTAGGGGACAGTCGAGGGGGATGCTACCTAAGCATCAGGGGGTTGGATATTTGGTTATTCTATATGCATCATCATTTGTGAATGGTCTCCTCATCATAAAGCACATCTCATCCTCCACATCTTCCTTTGAGCCAACACAACCAATTCCATTTGACCCCTCCTCTACAATCAGCAAGGGAGGGATCCTATCATACTTTGGACTTCCAGTTGTCCTATCCATATTTATTCCTTTCGCCGAATTCTTCTCCATCCTATATTCCTCTTCTAGGATCCTCAAAACTGCTCCTGCTTGGTGTAGTTCCTCTGACTACATTTTAATCACCTGCATGACCCTTTCCTGTGATTTCTCCACTATTACCACCCTCCTTTTCATTCTCACTTCCTTGGCCCTCCGTGAATCCTCTATGTCCATCCTTTTAATGGCCTCATGATCCCCCAATAGGTATCATTTCTCCCCTTAGATCCTTCTCCCAGTACTGGGAGTTTACGCTACCATGTTTGGACCTTAGAATACAAGCAAGCCTTCTTCCACCATTAAAACTTTAATCCAGAGGGTTACTTCTTTCAACTACTTCTCCCTCAACCCCGCTTGAAGCACAGTGTAGTATTTTTGAAATGAATAGTGGTTTTCCTTCATGAACTCAATGATGTACCCTTCTATTGTATTCTCTACCTAGAAATCTACACCTCTCATCAGATCCCTGTCACGATGGTAGATTATCACGACATCTACCAGAGTCCAGTCATGACGGGATAATGTCTATCCTCCTAACCTACCCTTCACCCACAATCTCCATAACTAGTTTTATAGTCATTATAGGAACTTACATGAGAAGATCTCGTACTGATCACTCGCAACCTTTGAGTATAGAACTTCAGCCTTCAGTTTTTCAGTACCTCTGCAGAGAAGTAGAGGTTGTTGAGAGACAAATTGACCCACTTTCTCATCCAACCAGTTTCTTATTTCCTTCTTAAAATTCCTCAATACCATATTCTGAACCCTCCTTTTTTAATTCATGTCCCGAGAATGGAACCTTTTATGGGCATGAAAATGACAGCAGGTTTGAGACCCATGGCTTAGGCACAAGGGGCCAACAAGGCTCTGTTCTAGTCTAGAGCAATGCTAGCATTTTCACCTTACCCAGAGAGGGTAAGGAGTCTCACCCAAGGTGTGTCATGATTGAAGCTAGATGAGGGTGGAATTAGGCCAAAACATAACAAATTAGCATCTATATTAACCAGATCACAATGATCTACTTATGCCATATCAGGAAGCTAGGTAACCAAATACATTCATTAAATTTTTTGAAGAGTAAACATAATGCTTAAAGGCACAAGGTGGTTCTAAACAATATTCTCTATTAACATAACATAAAGTGGTATATAAGGCTCAAGGCCTAATCTTAAACAACATGAATAACATAACCAGCATAAACAGATACAAACATCACCATGGAGTCGTTCACATTACTCCGCAACACAGGAAGACTGACTAACAACAACCCTCCTTCACCCTTTCTTCTACTTTTTATCCCTTTCCATCTGCTCAAACTACCATTTCTACCTTCCTTTTTCTCAATTGCCTTCATTCTTGTTTTCCTTTTCTCTTTCCTTGCTTGACTTTTCCTTCTTCTTACGGCCACCTATTCATGACTGCCATACATCTTTCAGTTTCTATTCTTCCCTCGGCAGTCAACTCTGCAACTCCAACCATCATCTCTTCCACTTGTCATTGGCTTCTTTCTTCAAAAAATATCAAAGCGAAGGTCCCAAAATTCACTCACTCCATGTGATTTCAAACATCAAGGCATTTAATTGAGTTGCAAGTTCTTTGGGCAAGCGAATATTGTGAGAAACCAATTGCAATAGTGTAAAACAGTAGAGGATTCTTGAAATAAATCTATCAATGGGGAAAAGGTAACTCCTTTCCATTTTGATATTCATCTTAGAGCCTTACCCATGTAGTTTCTAAAATTCCACACTTGCTAAGCTTAGGTTGAGCCAAACCTTTTCATGATAGTTTTCTCACTCCTTGTCTTAGAGGTAATTACCCTATACTTTTCTTGTGCTTCATTTTTTATAAACTTTGGGACAACTCACCATGAAACATTTTCTTGTGGTCTCTTCTCCCCCGCTCTTTTATTATTTCATTAGGCCTCAAGACTCTCTCTTTGCATGTAACCCCAAAACTAAAAACCCTATTTATTTCAATGTGCTCACTTATCTTTTCTTCCGGGTTCCCATTTGTAGGGTGACTCAACCATACCACATGGAATTTGAATTGTCTCATGGTTTTTTTTATTCAATCCTCACATAATTCACCTTCTACATCATCTTGAAACATTTCTCTCCATCATATAAACCTTTGCATTTTTTTTTTCTTCCTCGATTCAAACCTTTTAGGACAACATTGATATATATGCCCCTTTTCCTTTACATCATATTACCAACATTCTTTACAAGTCTCCTTTCCAACATTACTCTGCCATGTAGAAGGGAGGTTCTTCCCAAAACCTTTTACAAGTTGTTGCATCCTCCTAGAGATTGCCTTCTGGGGTGATGCAAGCATTTGTTTTCATGTTGTGTCCCCCTTCTACCATGCCATTTCATTCATAACATTGATTTTCTCATCACACCATCAACATTACATGTCATCCTGGCTTAATAGACTTCCCTAGAGGTTTCAAATGACTCTCCATTTGAGTTACCTAGGGAGAAACACCCAAGATTTCTCATCATCAAACATTTTCTTGTGGAATATTTCCCCACTTGTGGGTCACTTTTTAATTTTTCTTTAGTCTCCCACCTTATACATCACCCAAAAGTGACCTTCCCTAGAGATTTCACAAAATCAACATCCTTGTCCTTCATTGGATCAATTTTTGGGGTGATTAAATCATACTACATGGCATAGTTATCCCCCTTCTTACATGTAGATGTTGTTTAAAGTATTACTGTTCATGCTTTTCATTCCACTTTCTTTCTAGTTCATGAAAGCCCTCCTTCCCTCGAGATTCCCATGCATATTCATTTCAAAGAGTCAAAACAACTTAGTCAGGGAAGCTCATCATCAAACATTAGCTTGTAGGCCCAAGTTGTGCTTTCACTCCAATGTCTTATTGGGCATTTATAGGCCACTCTTTCCATGTAGTCTCGCCTTTCCCTCCCTAGAAACCTTAACACAAACTCTTCATGTTTCTTCCATTGTCTCTCTCCTAGGATGACTTAGCCTATACACACAACATTTATGTTCATTCACAATGCTTTACATTTGATCATGTGTATTACTTTCCACAGCATCATGTATTTAGTCACCTCAACCATTTTCTTAGTGCACAATCAATGTTCCTTAAGGGTTTTCGTTCCCATGCTCATGTGAGGAGCCATGTAGAATTCTAAGTCACGTCTTATGCAAATCAAGTCTTGCCATTTATCACCCCCGTGAATCTATCATGTTTATGTGGAAAATTGGCAAGCACGACCAAAAATTGTTTTTCCATATTTTATCATCAGGATATCAAAATTATTCACTACAATTTTTATGTGAGTGCTTTTCATGTAGGAAGAGCAAGTGAGAGTTGAGAGTAGCATGTTCTGTGAAGAAGGAGAGATAGAGTTGAGTGTGTGCAAGAGAAGTGTGAGTGAAAGTGAAGAGTAAGAGAAAGGGAAGAGCTGGAGCAAGTGTGAAGGATGAGATCTAATCAAGAGAAGGAGGATATATTTAAGCCAAGAGCAAGATCACTTTAGCTGCAACTTGATCAGACATTGGTGAATTTATTTATTCTCTCTCTCTATGTACTATGCTAAACAATTGAAGAAATCTAATAGAAGAATAATAATTTGGGTTTCCCCTTGTGGGTTTTTCCCTGTTTGTTGGACCTAAATCTCAGTGTCTCATATTTGTGCTTGGTTTCCTTCATATGATCTTTAATTTTATATTCTATCTACAATTTTTGATCTTAAAAGTTGTGAAGAATAAATCTGCACTCTAAGTAATTGTAACATAGAACGTTCAATTTGATGCAAAGTATGTTCAATTTTTGGAAAAGTACATTCACTTTTCTATGAAGTACATTCAACTTTCTACAAAGTACGTTCAATTTTTTGTGAAGTGTATTCAACTTTATACAAAGAAAATTATGTTCCATTCAATTTTATGCAAACTACGTTCAATTTTCTGTAGACTACATTCAATTTTCTGTAAGTACATTCAGTTTTCTACATAGAACTTTCAAGTTTTTACAAAGAATTTTTAAATTTATTCATAAGACTTTCATATTTTAACATGGTATCAGAGTCTTGGTGAAGAAAAGTCCAGGAATACTATAGTTCACCTAAAGCGACCCACTTGTTACCAAGTTTTTCTGATTAAGATGACTTCGTCCTACTTCAAGATAGAGGAGAAGTTGAAAGATGCTTCAAACTTTTTTCTCTTCAAAATTTTTTCCATGAAAAGAAAGGGTATGTATCACTCTTGAAGAACACAAATTTTTGGAGTATGTTGAAGACACAGTAGTCGATCCACCAAAGAATGCAAGTGTTGCTATCGAATCCAAATATAAAAAGGGTGAAATCAAAGCTAGAAAATTATCCTTGATTCTCTTAGTGATCATCTCATTACTTATGTTTCCAGTTTGAATAAAGATAAAGAAATGTATGAAAAACTAATTGGCATGTTTACAATTAGTAACTTTAACAGTATTATTTCCTTGAATAATCAGCTGAAGGACATGAAGATGAAGCAAGGAGAGACAATTCAATCATACTTCTTAAGAATGACCAAAATTAAGAATCAACTATCAATAATTGGTGAAGTTGTAACCAACAAAGAAATGGTGTTGATTACACTTGGAGGCCTTTCTCCTGTTTGGGAGAATTTTATCACCACCATTAGAAATATCAATATTGTTACCACATTTGATGAGTTCCTAGGAAAGTGTATCAAAGAGTAGGCCAAATTGGTTGGCAGAATTTCACATCATGAAGAAGGAGAACCTTCTTCATTTTCAACCTATGACAAGAGAAAGAAAGGTAATAAAAAAAAATCTTCTTTCAAATCAAATAAAGGGAATTTAGACATGCCAAAAGTTATATGCCTTAACTGTAAAATGCATGGTCACTTTTCTCATGACTGTAAAGAAAGAAGAAGAGCACCTCTAGATTCAAAAACAAATATGATTATAAAAATACACTTTTTAAAATCAAAGAAAAGTCCATCCTAAGAAAAAAGGAAATGTAAGGTATAGAAATAATGCAACAAAAACTCAATCATAATATTTTCTTGTTCCTGCTTTTTCTATTTCTTCTTCTGGAGATTCATTTGATAACTGGTTAGTTAATAATGGTTCTTCCAAATATTTTACTGGTTACAAAGAAGCACTCTCTAATCTAGTTGTGAGGGAGACTAATTTAAACATTACCCTTGGAGATAATTCTACTTAGCAAGTTAAAGGTTATGGCTTAATTTCATTTCAGTTAATGATGGAAGTTCTATTTTTATGTAAGAAGTTTTGTATGTACCTAGTTCAAAAAAGAATCTTGTATCCATATCTTCTCTGTAATATAAAGGAATGAAAGTTTCTTTTATTAATGTAAAATTTCTAACTTGGCCTTTGAACTCAAGTATGATAGAATCCTTCAATCTTGGATAAAGATGTGAAGGGCTTTACAAATTCAATGGTAAAATGATTTTCAGTATGAGCTATGGCACAAAATATTTTCTCATCTGCACTACAAAGCCTTAGCTCATGTAAGGAAAATGGTTTTATGGAATGTCTGAGATCATAATGGATCATGAACGAGACTTTCCAGGATGCGCAAGTGGAAATCATATAAAGGGAACATTCCCTTCAAGTAGAAAAAAAATTGATCAGGTTCTTCAACTCATACATTTTGATTTATGTGGGCCTATGTCTATTACTTCTTATTGGGTTGTGTCATATTCTTTCCACGACTAGCCCTAGTAGTTAAGTTGGGGGCTAAAGTGGGGGTAGAGTGTCCCATTCATTGCATTGGGCATAATGGGGGGGGCGACAACCCCCTTGTTGGGGGATTGGAGGGGGGCGGTGGAACCCCTCTACGAGGTCCAGGGAAGAACCCTGGGGATTTTTTTTTGGATCCTATATTAGGTGGGCAGACCTACCTATGGTTTTTTGCATGGTTTTCACACATGTTTTCCGATGCGATGGCTTTTGGTCCATGGAATTTTGTAGATTGGGTCAAGGGAACTATAGTTATGTTTTAATCCAAGGTTAATGGATTGGGATTTATGGATGCTTCAACAGATATATATATATAGATATATATATATGTATATTGTATATGTATCATAACATTATGATGAAACATAATGAAAAATCAATATGGTAGTCCAGTTTGGGATCTAGGGGAAAATATTTGTGTATATTTGTTTTATGTGTTATGCCCTTGCCACTCTTTATTTTTTGTTTTTAGAATTTGTATGCAGGTAATTTCTATATGGGGTTAAAACCTAAATTTGGTATCAAAGTTGTTTTGGCTTCAAGGGGACACCTTTGCTACTAAGGGGCTTTTCTCGAGACTGTGGTAGACCATGTTCAATGGGATATCTGCGGGATCGATTCTTGTGATGAAAGAAGATGGCGAGTAGTGCAAAGATAGAGATCAAGAAATTTAATGGTCAGAGTTTTGAGTTGTGGAAACTCAAGATGGAGGATCTGTTGGTAGATAAAGATGAGTGGATCGCAGTAGATCTGGATAATAAACCAATGGCAATGTTCGATGAAGAATGGAAGAAGTTGGATCAGAAGGAAAATAGCACAATATGATTATGTGTCTCAGATTCAATATTACTGAATGTATCAGGAGAAGATACAATGAAGGCTTTGTGGGACAAGTTAGGGACTTTGTACCAATCTAAGTCTCTAGTGAATAAATTGTTCCTATGGAAAAAGTTGTATAGCCTGAGGATGAAAGATGGAGCTCGGTGATAGAGCATATAAATGCATTTAATATTGTTGTAAGACAGTTATTATCTGTTTATATTAAAATTTCATATGAAGATAAGTGCATCAATTTGTTGTGTTCTTTACCAGAATCATGGGATAGTCTAGTTGTTGCAATAGGTAGCAATGCAACTACCTTGCAATTTTATTAAATAGTCTCATCCTTGCTGATGTAGGAGATGCTATGGAAAAATATGGAGAGCCAGAATGGACATGCCTTTTCTGTATGAGGACGGTCCAGAATAGAAACAAAAATAAGTCCTCGAGTGTGAGATATAGATCTCCACGAACACCTATAAAGGTGTGCTAGAAATGAGGAAAGGAAGGGAACTACAAAAGGGACTATAAATTTGAAGCTCCTAAGAAAGGAAAGGGATCTAATGATGCTCCTTCTACAGAGTTGAAAACAACCTTAGATGAAGGCGGAGATGTGTACTTGGGTTCTTCTTCTTCAAGAGCACATGTAGATCATGAGGCATGGTTGATTAACTCAGGTGCATCCTTTCATTTCACTCCCCATAGAGAGTGGTTCTGTGAGTATGAGAAATATGAGGGTGGTGTTGTCTTCTTAGGGGATGAAAGGAAGGTTAGAATTGTTGGTCATAGAAAATTCAAGTTAAAGTTGCAAGGTGGAAGGATTAGAACACTTTCGAGTGTTCTGCATATTCCTGCATTAGCCAGAAATCTAAATTTTGTAATCAAGTTGGATGATGTAGGTGTAAAAACAACGTTCGAAAAAGATACCTACAAGATGGTTCAGGGAACACTGGTATTGATGCGGGGATTTTAGATTCAAACTCTGTACAAGCTGTAAGGTAACACTATTATTGATGGGTGCAATAGTTTTGTGGTTCCTGAAAGTGGAGCAGAAAATATTGTGGTCTCTAGGGAAAAGATTATGCTATGGCATCAAAGGCTTGGACATATTGGAGAGAAGGGCCTTTGAATACTTCATGGTAAAGGTATGGTAGAAGGTATGTCTAATAGCTATATGGATTTTTATTTTTGTGAAAAATGTGTATATGGGAAGCAGAATCGTGTGAGTTTCCCCTATGGTGGTAAGAGGGCGAAACATATGTTAGAGCCTATGCACAGTGATGTGTTTGGAATTATGTCAGTTCCATCACCAGGTATGTCTGTGTACTATGTATCATTTATATATGAATTCTCAAGGAATACATGGATATATTTCCTCAAGAAGAAATCTGAAGTCTTTCATAGGTTTAATGAATTTAAGGCTCTGGATATATATGTATATGTATCATAACATTGTGAGGAACATAATGAAAAATAAATATGGTAGTCCCAGTTTTGGGATCTAGGGGAAAATATTTGTGTATATTTGTTTTATGTGTTATGACCTTGCCACTATTTATTTTTTGTTTTTAGAATTTGTATGCAGGTAATTTCTATATGGGGTTAGAACCTAAATTTAGTATCAAAGTTGTTTTGGCTTCAAGGGGACACCTTTGCTACTAAGGGGCTTTTCTCGAGACCGTGGTAGACCATGTTCAATGGGATATCTACGGGATCGATTCTTGTGATGAAAGAAGATGGCGAGTAGTGCAAAGATAGAGATCAAGAAATTTAATGGTCAGAGTTTTGAGTTGTGGAAACTCAAGATGGAGGATCTGTTGGTAGACAAATATGAGTGGATCGCAGTAGATCCAGATAATAAACCAATGACAATGTTCGATGAAGAATGGAAGAAGTTGGATCAGAAGGAAAATAGCACAATATGATTATGTGTCTCAGATTCAATATTACTGAATGTATCATGGGAAGATACAATGAAGGCTTTGTGGGACAAGTTAGGGACTTTGTGCCAATCTAAGTCTCTGGTGAATAAATTGTTCCTAGAGGATGAAGGATGGAGACTCGGTGATAGAGCATATAAATGCATTTAATATTGTTGTAAGACAATTATTATCTATTGATATTAAAATTTCGTATGAAGATAAGTGCATCGATTTGTTGTGTTCTCTACCAGAATCATGGGATAGTCTAGTTGTTGCAATAGGTAGCAATGCAACTACCTTGCAATTTTATTAAATAGTCTCATCCTTGCTGATGTAGGAGATGCTATGGAAAAATATGGAGAGCCAGAATGGACATGCCTTTTCTGTATGAGGACTGTCCAGAATAGAAACAAAAATAAGTCCTCGAGTGTGAGATATAGATCTCCATGAAAACCTATAAAGGTGTGCTGGAAATGAGGAAAGGAAGGGAACTACAAAAGGGACTATAAATTTGAAGCTCCTGAGAAAGGAAAGGGATCTAATTATGCTCCTTCTACAGAGGTGAAAACGACCTTAGATGAAGGCAGAGATGTGTACTTGGGTTCTTCTTCTTCAAGAACACATGTAGATCATGAGGCATGGTTGATTAACTCAGGTGCATCCTTTCATTTCTCTCCCCTTAGAGAGCGGTTCTGTGAGTATGAGAAATATGATGGTGGTGTTGTCTTCTTAGGGGATGAAAGGAAGGTTAGAATTGTTGGTCATAGAAAATTCAAGTTAAATTTGCAAGGTGGAAGGATTAGAACACTTTCGAGTGTTATGCATATTCCTGCATTAGCCAGAAATCTAAATTTTGTAAGCAAGTTGGATGATGTGGGTGTAAAAACAATGTTCGAAAAGGATACCTACAATATGGTTTAGGGAACACTGGTATTGATGTGGGGATTTTAGATTCAAACTCTGTACAAGCTGTAAGGTAACACTGTTATTGATCGGTGCAATAGTTCTGTGGTTCCTGAAAGTGGAGCAGAAAATCTAGTGGTCTCTGCAGAAAAGATAATGCTATGGCCTCAAAGGCTTGGACATATTGGAAAGAAGGGCCTTCGAATACTTCATGGTAAAGGTATGGTAGAAGGTATGTCTAATAGCTCTATGGATTTTTATTTTTGTGAAAAATGTGTATATGGGAAGCAGAATCGTGTGAGTTTCCCCTCTGGTGGTAAGAGGGCGAAACATATGTTAGAGCTTATGCACAGTGATGTGTTTGGACTTATGTCAGTTCCATCACCAGGTATGTCTGTGTACTATGTATCATTTATATATGACTTCTCAAGGAATAAATGGATATATTTCCTCAAGAAGAAATATGAAGTCTTTCATAGGTTTAATGAATTTAAGGCTCTGGTGAAAAACTAGACAGAGAAGAAAGTAAAGGTGGTGAGGACAGATAACGATGGAGAATTTTGCAAGAAGGAATTTGAAGAGTTCTGTAAGAAGTGTGATATAGCATGACAAAATAATAGTCCATATAGACTTGAGAAAAATGGAGTTGCAGAAAGAATGGACAAGATGTTGATGGAAAGGGAGAAAACCATGCTCAATGGTGTCGGGTTGGGATATGAATTCTAGGCAGAGGTGGTGGAGACTACATGTTACCTGGTCAACAGATCATCTTCATCAATGTTGGTGGATAAGACTCCACAAGAGGTATGGAATAGTAATAAATGTTCTCTTTCACATCTAAGGGTATTTGGATCTGATGGATATGTACATGTTCCAAAGGATAAAAGAACAAAGTTGGATAATAAATCTGAAAAGTGCATCTTTATTGGGTATAAGGATGGTTTAAAAGGTTATAAGATTTTGAGCCTAGTAACAAGGAAGGTTGTGTACAACTGAGATGTGGTGTTTTGAGAGGTGAAAGATGTTATTAAACATGAAGTCCTACCAAAGGAACTTGAGAATATAGAGTTTTAGCTAAAGGATGAAGAATCAAACTCTATAAAAAAGAGGAATTAAAAAATGAAGAGCAGCAAACTCTGGT
>APFE031752652.1:42863-70227 GCA_000404065.3 Pinus taeda | reverse complement strand
GGACCCCCGCAACTGTCTCTTTCAGTTTTTCAGTTTCCGTAAATGTAGCACAATTTACTATTTTTAGCAGTTTTTTTGTGTCCCGAACTTCTGGAGCCGCTTTGAGGACCTAAACGACGTTTTTTGGGAAATATGGGGGCAACATGGGTCCATAGACCAATGTTTCCCTTCCCAAAGTGGTAGTTCTAGGATAGATCTTTCTAACGAGCTATCATACGCGTCAAATGGAGATCGTATGCCAAAGTTACGACCCCGGGAAATTGATGTACCAATTTACCCAAAACGGGGCCCACAATTTGGCGTTTCATCTTCTAAGGGTCGGTTTTGGAATGTGAAGGGTTTTCCATTTGTTTCTCAATAATAAATAGGCTTCGAGCCTCATTGTAACACAGTTTGGAACAGTTCAGAGGCATGTAGCCGCACATCTCTTCTCAGAGATAAGCTACCATCGCCCTAGCTGGTTTATTTACAATTCTGGTTGTAAGCATATTTCGGTATTTTTCATTAATGAAATGAAGCATTATTTCCGCTGCATCTTTGTGTATATGGTTATCTCTGTATTTTATTGCGTTCCTGTTTAAATCCGGATCAGACACATTCTTCACCTGCACACTTTTCAATTCAACATAATTATTTTTCAAGTTGGGTGGAACCAATCCTGGAATTTTAAATATTTCCTGAGCTTAATTGTTGAGAAAAATTGCAATTATAGTTCCAAAAACCCTATAAAATTGTGTTTTACGCCTCTTATTGCTTCGAGGCTTCTTGTTCTCCACTCTTCCCACTTCCCTCAAACTTCATTGTTCCTTTTTTATTTGTAATTTGTTCAAATGGTGGACTTCCTTCCCACCCCTTGCTGAGATCTTAAATTATTTTAATGCTTATTTATTAGCAAGCCATAACCACCAAATTAAATCATATCTAATATTTAATTGTGTATGTGCTCCTTTCAACCTATTTTGTTCTTTTGCTTTTACACCATCATTTAATGCACCTCCAGGTTGTTGCTTCCAATTTTAAGGAATCTATGAGTATGAGATATAATTATCTCTTGAAAGATAGTTGTGGAATGTGATGAATGTCAAACTTATTATTTTATTGAATATGATTTGGAGAAAAAAACTAAAATATTGAACTTTTGCTGAAAGATTATTTTTATTCATATTTTATATGAATTATTTTCAAAATTATCATAACTATTTTAAGCTTTATATATATATATATATATACACGTTTTTGTGTGTGCGTAAAATATTAAACTTTTTAAAATTTTAAATATTCTATTCAAATGACAAAATTCCCAAAAAAATTATGGCTCCATGGAAAACCCTACCAAATTTATAACAAATTATTTTAATTAATTCAATTTTTCATACATGTGCATGTTGGGATTCCAACAAAGAATTCACATGAATTGATCTGCAGCGTGTTAATATTCCATGATCCATTTTTTTCTCAGTTTTTCCACATGGTTTGTGTTATCACCCAAAAAATGATCACCTAACCATTTCTTACTAGGTGGATCGAAATTCACCATGTAGGGTTAATTTTACCATGGTAAAACTACTTTCACCATGGGAAATAATTTAGTAAACCATTTTTCTTAAATTATTTCTCATTAAAATTCAAAAACCCCATGAGAATAATTGAATAAATCATTATTTATTTAATTTTCTCTAGAAATAATTATTAATTATTATTTCTTTTATTAATTTTGACTTAATCACCTTGGAATATTTAAAAATCCACTATTAATTTATTATTCCTTATTTATTCCATATTTTCCTTAAGAGATAATTATTAAACCACTATTTAATAATTATTTCTTTCATAATTCTCACAAAGTGATTAATAAATCATTTTTATTTGTTAATCACTTTAACCACTTTTTAAATAAAGATATATGACCATTTTGAATATCTTTTCCCTCTCCAAAAAATATAATAAAGTAATCCAAATGATTAGATTTTGATTTGGTGAATAATATTTTATTACTTTCCGATTCCTAATTTAGCTCAATACTTTGTTATAAATAGAGGGATTTTCTATTCATTCTTCACCTTCATCATTCTCATTGTCACCACTATTGTCTCATCACGTTTGAGCTCCCTCTTGAGTTCAAGCTATTTTTGTTTGTTTTTTGCCCATTGCAATTTGGGAGAGAGAGAAACATATCATTGAATCACTAGGACATCAAAAGGACCCATTCCATGGAGGGGTATCTATAGACCCAATTTTATAAGTCCTCCTCACTAGGTGTAAAGTTTCTATTAATAAAATTTGATTATTCATATGGTTTATTGTGTTGCTACACTTTGATTTTGTTGTTATTTGATTCTAGTTGCATATGATCTTTTGTTGCAAGGTTTTTCTTATTTTTTATTTCAGATCTGAAGTGTAACCAACCATATTTTGTTGTTCAAGCCACTTGTCACCGATGACTTAAGTGAATTATTTTTGGTACACTTGCTAAGAATATTTATACTAACAAATGGTTACTCCACTAGTGTAGTAATTTAGAAATTTGTTGATTGTTGTTTCAACTATCTTCACTATTTTTTCAGTGATTTTTTTCCCTCTCAATTTCTATTCTTAGATCTATTCTATTTCCTAAAAATAAATCATCCAAGGGGGTTTTTCATCCTTTTGTAGGTCACAAGTACCAATCGAGAAGGAGAAGGCACAATCTAGGTCTGATTTGGTGAGCAGGAGAAGTGGGAGTCAAGTGCATTTTTTGTCCCATTAACTGGACCCAACACACTTTTCTACCTTGGATATGTGCCCAGTGCACTTTTTCAATCATTTTCCACACTCTATAATTTTCAGAAAAATTTTCATTTTTCTCCAGTTTTGTCGAGACTATTGTGTGTGTGCTAAGAAGAGTGCCTATCAGTTCTTAATCCACCTCTAGGCATAGATCCTATTAGTAGTTTGTCATAGAGGAAGAAAAAATCCTAGTAGGGTTCATAGTACACCTCCACAATTTAGGAAAAGAATTATTGAGTTGAGGAGTCTAGTGTGCAATAGCTTCAACCATTGTTTTTCACCCCTTTTGGTAGGTTTTTACAGTCCCTTTATATATATTTTTCCAACACTTTATTCCCTTTATAATCTAGTGTGGGATTTCCTCTATAGGATACCCTTATGCATCCTTATTTTTGCAGCCTACTACCTGCCATTTTCCAACATTTTCACCCTTGTTGTTTGCTATTTTTTTGCACCATTTCTAGTACATTGTTGACTTTAGATCCCATTCCCTTAGAAATTATATCTTTTGGCCATTTTGTGTGTCTTTAAGTTGCATATTTTCCATCTCTTTTCTAGTTGCTTGATTTCCTTCTCGAATGGGGGTTTATGTGCTTGAATTTGTTATTTGTTTTACTGCCCGTTTTCAACATTATTTACAGTTTCAGCACTTTATTTTTAGTAGTGCATGGAATCATCAAAACATGCTTAATTAACTCATCCACTTGAAACATTTTTCACACATACACACCCTAATCGAATGTAAGCTTGGTTGACACTACCAAGCCAAGGATTGAAACACTACACCTTAATAATTCCACTCACAGAGATTAAGCCCACTTGGGAACTAGGGCCAAAACAATCTTTGTAGTTAGGTGTAGGATCAATGGGATAGGCTTCTAATAGCACCAATTGATCACTTACATTTACACATAGGAATTTTACATATTAGGGAGCTTAAAATATTTCACCATCACACAGTCCAAAGTCGGAGTGAATGATAAACTCGATTCATAAGGGGTTGGGCTAGATCATATTATGAGCAATTCTCCTCGGGGCTACCCAAAACGTGGTGGGGAATTACATGCCATGTTTGATCACCAAGAAGCCTGATATTTGACCACCCCCATGGAACAAAGGTAACCTTGGTGGTCAATCTTAGGAAAATATCCTATAACACTGGTTGTGGGCAAGCAATTGGTCATCTACCCCACCTTTCTCTAGACAACTCTACTTTTAGGGATTATATTCCATCAAGTAAGTAGTCTCTTGGAAGGCCATCTAAAATAGAAAATCTAGGACTTGTTTGAGGATGTAGATCACCTTTAGGCTATAGGTAATTTTTTCTTTGACAATACATGTTTTCTCGAATTAAATAGAATATATTTATAGTTAGTTTACACTTGGTACCACTGCACTAGTGTTTTCTTATTATTTGTTACTCTTTTCTCCTATCATCACCCTTTAGTCTATTGATTCATCTTTTTCATGACACCATTGCACCCCCTAGGAATTTTTCATGGAGAATTCATATCCTTCACCCCAGTTTCCTTTAGGAAATATTACTCTCTTTCATCCAGTTTGAACCCATCTTTCTAGTCCTCCATTAAGTCCCCATACTTACTCTAGTTATTTCACTTCTTCTAGTTCTTCCTCTAATTCTTCATCTCCCCAACCCCATACCACCACCATGTTAGGCACCAATGTGAGCAATGGAAACCCAGGTGGTAACCATGGTGGTACCCAAGGTAACTCCATAGACATAACCTCTACCAATATGAACACTAGCCATCCCTTGCTTCCTTATATTGCTAGTTTGAGCCTCCCTGATTTTAGCCATCTCATCAATGATACTCTTCTCCATAACTCAAATTGGCTTTCTATTCCTACCAAGCTTCCTTCTAACATCGTCAAGCTTGAAGGTAATCCTAGATAAGACCCCACAAATCATGTTCACTCTTTTCACATGTGGTGTTCATCAAATTCCATTACCGAACATTCCATTTGTCTTCATATTTTCCAATGTACCCTAACTAGAGTTGCTTCCAAATGGTATATGGATAAATCACATGCCTCCCATTATACCTTTGTGACTATTGCCAAATATTTTCTTTCATACTTCTAGTTACTTCTCTAATATAACACTTGCACTGAACTCTTGACCTCTTTTCATCAAAAATTTGCCATCTGCATTTGACCATGTACAAGAATGGCGTAGAAGGAGGAGCATGTGTAGATCCCCTAAGTTTGAAGACCATTTATATATGGATTGGTTTATAAGAAATATTTTATTACCTATAGGTAAATATTTTTCCTCTTAGTTCCCTCAAACTGAAGAAGAATCTCTCCATATAACCTTAAAATATGATATGATATATTCCTTGTCATGTTATATTTATACTATCCTCCTCGATCTGCCTCGACTCGGTGTTTCTAATGCACCGAGGGAATCTCATGTCATTGAATATATTGTTGGATGTCTTTCCTACCCTCAACCATCACCATACCCTCAACCTTCTATGCATTATGGTCAACCCTAGGGAGGGACCAGTTCTGTGTACACTTATTCCCCTCCTGATCCTTCACATGTCAACTCTTACGAATGTACAAGCACATAATATGCATATCCCATTCTACATCAGTTGATGTCAGGGCTAGTTTTTTCTCAAGTTGGTTATCTAAATGTCACCATGAATTCTTACTATCCTTATGCAATGCCTAACACTCTAGCCCCACCATCACTAGCACCTTAAATTCTCATAACTCTGCCTCCTCTTCCCCAACAACAACCACCTCAACAGAATCAAGTGTATGCTCATCAGAGTATTACCAATCCCATAACCCCAAGAGAAGGAACAAGGGGAAAGGTAACCAGAACCAGCAACCTCAAGGTAACTAAGGAAATAAAGTTTGAAAACCTAATTCCACTAAGGGTGATCACCCTAATCCTGCAACCCAACAATAGGGTAGAGAAACCAAGCATAACAAGGCTCTTAGAATAAATAAAACTTGTTCATGTATTGATATTTTTGGCCATTATACCCATGAATGTACCCTTTTACCTCAGATGAACCAGGCATGGGAAGCTCAAGTAGTTTTCTCCCAAGGACCTTAGCCCATAACTGCACCTCCTCCCCCTCCTACTTCATCCCAACCGATTGTGTTTTTACCTCATCAAGGATATATGCCTTCCCAACCCACAAAAAGTAATGCAACTCCCCAACCTTCACAATTTGTCCATAAAAATTACCAGATCCTCATGATGAATTTTGAAGTAGTCAACATCGAACAGGTCAACCTCCAGACTCAGTCATACCAATATAAAAAACTCTTGTGAAGTCAACAAATGATTCCTAGACCAAAATTTCCACTAATCCTATGTCATCGCCAAATGATACCTTACATATCTCTCCACGTAAGGTAGAGGTCGCCCTCAACATCCCCAAAAGGTAAATTACATTCAAATGTTTCTTCTTCTAAAGTCACCTATACCTATATCATAGTAGATGACTTGGCACAATCCCCTATTTCCATGTCAACGTTGGAAGTACTCTAGACATGCCCATCCCAAAGGAAAACTCTACTATTTTCTTTGGGAAGTGTGGATCCCTATGATGATCGTATGATTGTCTTTGATGTTCATAAATAAGAACACCCCCCTTCCCTCAGTCATTGCCTTTAAAATACCAGTCTCCATAAAAAATGTCATTGTCCAGTAGTGTATAATTAGCAAAGGCGCCTCCACTTGTGTGATGGTTGCTAGTGTTTGGAAGAAAATTGGTTCCCTTGACTATTCCCCATCGACTATCACTCTTTGTGCATGGGACGGTCACCCCTTGTATACCCTTGATTTATATCACAACTGTCCCATTACTATTTCTAGTAAGATACTCTTGATTCTTGTCGAAGTCATTGATGCCCCATTATATTATAATATTTTTTGGGGGTCGTAGCTACACCTATGCCATGTTTTTTGTCTCATTCATTGTCTTTTGAAGGACTTGCTTTCCTCACAATGGAAAGATCATCATTATCGATTAGTTGAGTTACTATGACCCTCAGTCTTAGACCTCTCCTCAAACCACTATTTCATCAATGATTGACAATCAAACCACCCCTTCCTTCACTTATGTTTCCACTAGGGTCTACAAAGATTCAACATCTCTTGGGGCTTATTACGGACCACTACCTACTCCTTCGAAGCCTAACTCTTCTAGTTTTTGCATGCTTCGTGCATCATAAGCCACTTGAAAGTGGTCTAGTATGCATTATCAGCAACCAACACCTCTGCAATCTCCTGCTTAGGAGTCAACTCATCCTTCAAGTATAACTCCTTTAGGGTACTTCCTTCTTTCTGGTATCTCTCCATGTCTTTTTCCACCTTGAACCATTTCCCCAAGTCTCTCTCATCTAGGAGTAGTTCCTCCATATCATTATCCCTCTAGTCAGATACCTTTCTTATTCCTACCACCATGAATCTTCTCCACCCTTATGATGGCCACATTGAGTATTCCTAACATCACCTTGAAGATCCCAATCTGATACATTGATCCTCTCGCAAACCCTCCTCCTGACCAAGTCAAACCTTATACATCTTTTGACTATGGTTCAACCAATTTTTCCCTCCCCTTCCTTTCCTTCATTTCCGTATCAACCTCAATAGGAAGCCATCCATTTTTCTAAAATCATCTTGTGAGGAGCAAAAAGCCCATAAATAGAAATAAAGACAAGGCACCCCAAGCAACTCCCTCTCCTCCTTGTTGGGTTGTGTTATATTCTTTCCACGACTAACCTACGTAGTGAACCGGGGGGTTAGAGGGGGGGCGGAGCCCCCCTTTCGCCGCGCCGATTGCGTAGGGGGGGGTCACAGGGGGGGCGGCAGCCCCCCTTGTCTGGGGGGTTTGAGGGGGGCGGAAGCCCCCTCTACGGGGTTTGGGGCGCAGCCCCCAGAAATTTTTTTTTGGACCTATATTAGGTTGGGCGAACCTACCTATGGTTTTTTCGGTCCATAGTTTTGAATGCGATGGTTTTCGGTCCATGGTATTGGATGCTTCGGCATGATATACATATGTATCTGTAACATTGAAAGGAATATAATGAAAAATCAAGCTGGTAGTCTCGGTTTTGAGATCCAGTGGGAAATCTCTGTGTATATGTGTTTTATGGGTTATGCTCTCGCATTTTTATTTTCTTGTGATTTAGAATTCGTATGCAGGTAATTTCTGTACGGGGTTAAAACCTACACTCCTAAACCACCAAAGCCCTCTTCTCCATGTGCTTTGTGTGACACTGTTGGGCATGCCACCAATAATTTTTCTTATCTCCTTCATATTAAGAATGTGGTCATTGATACCTTTCCTGACTCTAACATTCCTGAGGTCCATGTCACCTTACTTGAGTTAGAAAAAAGGAATAAAACCTTATGCACCAATCACCCTTGTGCTTTGTGTGATAACTGTTGACATTATTCTCATCACTATCCCCATCTCTAATTTTTTCACGATACACTTCAAGTGCTTCACGAGTTAGATGTCGCTTGTAGTGAGTCTACTTCCCCTCTACTTATAGGTCCTAACCCCTATACATCACCAGGATAGGAGGTCTCTCAACCACCCATTGTGATCCCTCCACCTGATGTTAAGATGACGAATAGTTTAGCCCCTATTCTCTACCTATTGTCATCCTTGAGATCGATATATTCATACTCTTTAGGAGTTTCCTATTGTGCTTCTTTCGAACCTACTTTGGAATACATTTCGTTCTCAATATTGGTATATTCTACTAGTTATCTCCCCAACCATTTTGATGATGTGAATATGAACCTTGTCTCTCATGAAGATGCTTCAGGTAGTTCCTCTTCATCATGTGGTCCCTCATCCTCCCCTCCTCCCATATTTTGCTCTGATGAAGACATCATGGAAGCCATGACCACCCCTAATTATCCTTGGGATGATGTGCACCATCATGAGTACTTCCTTCCAAATAAAACCCATGATAAATATGTTATGGAGTCCAAAGAATTCATCCATGGTGAGGTCGACTCATTCAAAAATATCATTCCTGCACAGATACTTTTGAAGAAGGAAATATGGCTAATATTTCCACTAACATTAAAATTAACATTTTGAATAAACGAGGAGTTGAACAAAATATTACCTTGGGGGCACAATGCACCCTGGAATAAATTAAATCTTGCACAAAGTTATTCAAAGAATTATGTGATGTTTTTTCTTGGTCCTATTATGAGATTCCTAGACTTTATCCCTCCATTGTTGAACACCATATTGACACATGGCTTGATCTCATTCCCATCCGCATAAAGAAACTTCCTATCCATCCTTCCAAACACAATGATATTAAAGTCGAAATCAATAAGCTAAAGTAAGCTGGTTTCATTTTTACTATTGAATACACCACATGGGTGTCCAATCATGTTCCCTTTCTACAGAAATAAGGCACCATTCATGTCTACACTAAATTTCGTTATCTAAACAAAGCTTGTCTTAAAGAAAATTTCCCCACACCTTTAATAGACCAAATCATTGATGAGTGTGTAGGAGATGAGGTCCTCCCATTCATGAATGGATTCTCAAGATACAACTAGATTCGTATCCTCTTTATCGATTAACTCAAAACTGATTTTACCAATCCATGGGGAACATTTTCTTATAGGGTCATTCCTTTTAGTTTAAAGAATGTTGGAGTCAGTTTTTAGAGTTCCATGTCCTATTTTTTTCTCAACCTGGCTCACATTATCTTGGTGTATCCAGATGATCTCACCGCTCGTTCCAAGCTTTGGTCGCAACACCTTGATTATTTGCATACCATATTCCTCTGATGTTGCAAGTATTATATTCACCTCAATCCCCTTAAGTGTGTCTTTTTTGTTCCTATCGGTTGGCTTTTAGGCTTCATTTTGTCCAAATATGGTATCGCACTTGACCCTCTCAAAGTTAAAACAATTCTTGAACTTCCTCCTCCTCGCACCCTTCGCTAGTTACAAAGCCTCCAAGGCAAAGCCAACTTTCTCTGTCGATTTGTTCCTAACTATGCCACCATTTCTCATGGGTTTCTTAGACTCATTCGATCTAATATTCTGTTTGTTTCAAATGACCAAGCTCAACAGTCTTTTGATGTCCTCAAACATGCTCTCACTTTTGCTCCCTCAATTAACCCACCTAAATTTGAGAGGGATTTCATATTGTACATATCAGCTTCCACCTATTCAATTGTTGGGATCTTAATACAAGATGGATCTAGGAATAAGAATGTCATCTATTATGTCAGTAAGAACCTTAAAAGTCCCCCTGTGTTCTATTCCCATGAAGAAAATTTGGCGCTAACCGTTGTGTTTTCTCTTCAGAAATTGCGTCATATATCCTTACGCACACCACAAAGGTTGTGACCAATTCCAATCCCATGGAATTCTTATTGAGTCAGTGGATTTTTAATGGGAAGTATGCTCATTGGATAGTTATCCTCCAGGAATTTGATTTGGAACTTTTCACCCCTAAGAGTAATAAAGGCTTAGCCCTTGCTGAATTCATTTATGAATTTCCTACTGGTGCGTCAAATCTGCTGGTAAATTATGACCTTACTGATGAACACTTGTTTGTTATAACCTCAGATAATCCTTGGCATGGAAACATCCTCACCTATTTGCAAACCCTGAAATTTTCCCCCATATAAATCATGATGATCAATGATGTATTTGAAATCAAGTTCCTCAATATCTACTCATCAGTAACAATATTCATCATCAAGGTGTCAACACTATCCTTCGGCATTGTCTTACCCATGATGAAGTTAAGAAACTGCTTAATTCCTATCACATCGACACTTGTGGTGGTCATCTCTCAAGAATGGCCATTGCCCAGAAAATTATGTGCACCAGATACTTTTGGCCTTCTCTTTTTAGTGATTGCATTGAGGAAGACAAAATTGTCCCGATTGTCATTTATATGCCCCTATGGCTCGAGCTCCACCTATCCCCCTCCATCCTGTCATCGTAGCTAGTCCTTTATGTAAATGGGGCATTCACTTTATGGAGTGTCAACATCCATATGATAATAACCATAAGTATATTGTCTTAGTCATCGACTATTTCACTAAATGGGTTGAATCCATGCCCACATCCAATAGCACCATAGCTACTGCAACCCTATTTTTCTTTAACCATGGTATTGATTGATTTGGGGTTCCAAAACAATTGGTTTTCGACCATGGCTGACACTTTGAAGATGAGGTATGGCATGATCTATCTACATTGTTGGGTTTTGAACACTAATATTCATCATCTTATTACCCCCAAGGAAATGGCCAAGTTGAATTTGTCAATAAAATCCTTATAACCATGCTTTAGCAGATTGTGAATAAACACAAGACCAACTAGCATCTTATGCTCTTCCCTGCATTGTGGGCCTATAGAACCTTTGAAAAATTGCCACCATATTTACTCCTTTCCACCTTTTTTTGGACAGGAGGCAGTCTTACCGATCGACTGTGAAATCCCCTCCCTCCACCTTGCTGTCAAAATCCTCCCAGAACCCAACATTTAGAACAAAGACTCATCCTACTTGAACATAATAATGAACATTGTCATGTTGCATTGCAAACCATTGAAGTGTCCAAAATGCATACCAAATCTTAGTATGATCATAAATACCACCCTCATACCTTTCATGAAGGGGATCTTGTTCTTGTCAATGACCAAGATCATGATGTCCTTGGGAATAGAAAGTTTGAACCATTATGGCTAATCCCTATATCATTCGTAATTGTTTAGGAAATGGGGCATACATTTTAGAGGGCCTAGAAGTAGAAATTCCTCCCAACCCTTGTAATGCACTCTACCTAAAGAAATTTTACCCATAGCATTTTGCATTGAAATGCATGTCCTTTTTTTTTGAAGTTAGGTAGCTTGCATCCCCCATCATCTCAATTTTTGTCTTCTTGTGCCTTTCATATGGATCCATCATGCAAAACACATATTGGTTATGCTGATGGTGCAAATCACTTCTCCAGGAATCTAGCCTCAACATCTCTGCCCATTTTCACCCCTTTGTATTCGTTAGTCGACTCCAATGACATATGCATTGGATTTTACACCAATAACCTGACTAAATATCATGCAGTGATAGATTTTTTAGTCAATTCCCTTGATCATTGCATCCTTCACCTACATGTTATCTTGATTCCCTGCTACTTGTCATGCAATTCAATGGATTTTATCATGTGTGTAATCCTGTCCTATTTAGAAAATATCTATGAGTTAAGATTTTGGCACGTGAATTTGAATCCATTACATTAAGTCATGTTCCTAGAGAAAAAAATAACTATGTATATAACATTTAAAATAACATTCTGGATTTCCATATATCACATGAATATACAAGAATACATCCATAACATAAACAAATGGTGAACCACATTGTCACAAAAAGATGCATAACAATATTATGTATCATAATATCCAACATACAACATTTGGATTCCACTTCTCTAAATACTTTTGACATGTCCATAGCATGTTACACATAAAAATGGGGGCACACATGTCCCTATTCCTAATCATTGTCCTATGGAGGATCTCATTCCAATTGATCCATTCCCCCAGCTCATAAGTCTCGAAGAGCCTTACTAGTCATTGTTATGCGCTTGGTGATATCTCATGCCACCCATTCTCTATCACCTTAGTCAGTATCAAGTCAAAACTATGATGGAGATCCTCCAGTAATGCATCAATATTTGATCTTTGTTGTGATGTCAACCTTGTCTGATTTGCAGCCCCAGGTGTAGCAGCTCGTCCTATATATGTCGAAGGCCTCAACGGCGCTATATTTGCATGTAACAAGTTTGAAAATCAATAGCACATGCATATATTTTCTAAACTATACATTCAACCAAATTATAGCAACTATCACTTACCATTTAGACCCCATGCTCGTCTTAGCAATAGTGATAGATCAGGATCTTTGTGAAAGTTCATTCCACCATACCGATAGTCATCTATGTATAATGGAATCTAATCCCAATGAGTGAATAACTAAGGTTGAAACACCCATCCATCCCCCCCTCCTCTACCTCATTTCAGTGGCTTCCCCCAGAAGTGCATATTTGGCTCTAGTGGGCCCCCATCGCAAATTTGTACATGTGGACGAATGGTAGGGACCTTCTCAAAGAAGAATTAGCATAAAATTGTCCCAAATGAACAATCATTCTTGGCTCATTTCCTACATAGAATCAACTAACATTTCAATGATGTCAACAACATATGGGCCTTCCCATAATAGGTCCCTCCTAACACACTCTCCACCAACATCATCTTCCCTCCATAAATGTGGTGGAAGGCATGACTACCCAAGATCTGCACCACTTTTATAGTCGTAGCTTACTTCTCTAGTCTCTCTAAGTCATGTATATGAATTCTTATGTCATGTAGCCAAGCACCCGGTATACAATGATGATCAAAAAACTCTCAAATATGCCTCCCGCAAGCAAACAATAGATGGATCTCTCCCACCGCCCCCAAGGGTCACAATCCTATTCAAAAATATATGTCCTGAATCATGATCTTGATCCTCTACCCCTATATGACAAAGGACTCTTGATTTGGATCCTAGTATCTCTCAATTTGAGATAGTAGCATCTCACCTATCCTCATCAATGGGTTCTCTAAGAATGTAAGAAGCCCATACCATGCCAGAGCCCCTTTAACAGCTTGATTCCCTAAATCTCAGATAGAAGATCATCAAAGTCTCTTTCTTACTATACCAAATTTAACTCCGCCATTCTTGCAAAATGACAATACATTTTTTCAACTCATAGTCATAGCATGCATTTTCAAAACTTGACCTCAGCTTTCCAGAACACACCAGCACCAATTCTCCCTCAAGTTCAAAGCACAACTTTTCCTCCAAAAATTGCATTGGTCACACTTTTTAGCCCCTTTTTTGTGCCCTAGGGTGCATAAAACAACCCAAAAAGTGTGTTGTGGATCTGAGGAAGAGAAATGGTTTTCCCCAACCAGTTGAAGCCCTAATCTAAAATTTCAATCCACTGAAATCGATGAGTAAGGTTAAGCAACCTACCTGAAACTCACACATCCAAATGTCGATGGTCAGCTTGTCCATTATAAGCTTGCCAAGATTTAGGCCCTCCTCCTCCTCTCCAAATTCTCCAACAGCTAAATGTGCCAATGAATTAGATTTGTAGGCAAGAAGCCCTTTTATAGGAAAACTCTATTTTTTCCATTAATCATTACGATCAAACCGTTGCTCGGTTTGAAGAACAGTAAACATCATTGGAAATCTCTTACCGCGTTCTATAATGTGTATCTCTTTTTTTAGTTATTTAAAACTTCATCAGGAAGTCATTTTTTCCATGAGGTCTCACTTTGTCACCTATCCAAAACAAATATGAGTCACTTGTACTCTAGTACTACTTTTCCTTGGCACTTTTTGACTTATGTGTTGAGTTTCCATTATGAGTAAACATTATTTACTCATGTTTCTATGGTCCTCCTCAGGCCTCTCCCATGTGGCAACATTATTGAGTCACCCTTGTTCAAAGCATCTGATATGAGTCACCATTTAATCCATGGAGTCTGATTAAAGTCACACTAAGTCCTTTTACAATGTATCATCCATATTTGCATTGCGTTCATCCCATTTTTCTCATATTTATCCTCCAGCTATACTCACCTGTCTTTGAAAATCCTCCGCCTGAGTAATTGATCATTCCCTGTAGAATTGATTTAGTCACTACTAGGTCAACCATGCATATTATGCCCTAATAAGGGAATTTTTCATTCCACCACTCATCTTATCCTTCCATCATCATCCCTAGTGTTACTCTATCAGTCACACTACTATGATCCTTGTGCCTTTGTTGAGGAATCCTCATTATCTAAACTCTAGCGGGCCCTCTTCTATCGATTTTTGCACATTTATTTCATGAGAGTGGTTTAGAGGGAGGTGTACCTTGGTTCCATCTTTCGTCATTCTTTGGTGCCTTGGATCAAGCAAAGGGAATCATCATTTTCCTTTAAATTGGTTTTTTCTCGCTTGATCGACTACAACTACTTATCGTACAATCGAAAATTATATAGTTGATAGTCGAGTGGTCTAGCTAATTGTACTACCAATTCCTGGGTGTGTGTGAGATGCTTCAAACCTCATGAGGAGTTGGCCCTTCAGGTAGCCCCCTGCATTCCAAGATGATAACAAATTATGATCCAGCCCCATATGCAGTTATGTAGATTTGATTGGTTCAGTTTCAGTCACTTGTAGCACCCATAGTATGCATGTCTCCTTTAGATAGTCCATTCAGATCTTGAGATCCCTTGCCTGTTCAGCAAGGCCTCTTTAGTTGTGATCACCCACTCACCATGTTATTTGGAGGGGCATTATATCTCATGTACTCAGATCAACAGATGTTATTGTATTCAGTCTTGGCCTCTATTTTCTAGGAACATTATGTATATGGGACTCTTTGTATCAATGTATCACTTTTTGGCCCTTTGGTGCCAACATATCATGTACTTTGTTACTCATACCCACATTTTTTGGCACACCATTATTATTTTTACTCAGTTATCTTGGTGGATATAGGTATGCCTCTCGCATCTCATTTGAGATCATGTACTCCAAAATAAAAGGATACTTATATCATTTTAGTAGGTCTCACCCCCTCCATTTCTAGTCCTTCCTTGTATTGCTTCAACTCTCTCTCTTTCTCTCTCTCTCTCTCTCTCTCTCTCTCTCTCTCTGACTACCCGTCAATGTCTTGTGAAAGTGCAACCTACAACATATTTTAGTCATACAATTTTGTACTGACACTCTTACATTAAGGTTGAATTTGTTATCGCTAAAAAAATGATCACCTAGCCATTTCTTACTAGGTGGATCGAAATACACCATGTAGGATTAATTTTATGTTGGTAAAACCACTTTCACCTTGGAAAATAATTTAGTAAACCATTTTTCCTAAATTATTTCTCATAAAATTCAAAAACCTTGTAGTAGTGTTTTTGTAGCAATGGTGTACCAAAAGAAACCTCCTTACAAGTTGGTTATTACCTACAAAGGAATACAAATAGAGTTGGTTATGTTAGTGAATAAACTTAGATAAACAAAGCATTTCAAATAGTGAAAACAATGCATATACAAACATGAACTAAAACAAAGAGACAAATACACAAATAATGCTAAATGGAGAAAACAAGTCAAAAAAATAATGGAAAGATATCCCTTTATTGACTGTTCATAGTAGAAGTTGAATACAATAAATGAATACTAAACACTTGAAGAGAATTCTTTGAGATATGGTGGTCAAAATTTCCTCAGCAAGGTTACTTTCCTCAATCTCTTTGCAAGCTTATCCTTTCTCTCAAAGAAGTATTAAGACTCTCTCAATGGTGGAGTTTTTTCCTCTCACTAAGATGATGGTTTTCTTAGAAGCAATATGGTAAACATGCTATTGCTCTTAATTTCTTTGCTTCAACAATGAAATGTTGGGCTGCTCTGATAGCAATTTGGGAAGCATAACATTATCTCATGTTTTGGTTCTCCCATGGCCTATTTCTATAGAATTTCTCAATCTGCCTTCCCTCTCTTGGTTCATGAATGATAATGACTTATGAGTAGGACAGGATGATTCCATTGAGGGTTGCATATTTTGAGGGCGATTCAAATTCAGTTGTCCTTGACTGAGATCCTATCAAGGAATCACCTCCAAGTGTAGGAAGTGGTCTCAATTTTGCTGAGTCAGCATTTTTGTGACTACCCATATTTCAAAGGAAATACCACACAGTGTGTGGCTATCAAAGAAATAGTCATGCATACCTCAATTTTAAACTCCATAAACTTTGGACCTTAGGAGAAATTACATTTTTTTCATAATGTATGTAGTTGGAAAATCTTCACTTGTGCATTCTGCTAGATGACTTTTAGTGTCTTCTATATTGTGAAAACATGTGGATGATTTTATGGTGTTAACAACTGCCCTGTGATGTATGAGGTTAGGAGAAAACATACAGCCAAAATATATCACGTTTTTATGTTTTGATGGAAAATCTGATCAACTTCTTGAGAGAGAGGACAACTTGTTACAGAGATGAGTAGGGAAACCCCTTGACTGAGTATAAAGGATAACAATGCTTTGAACAAATCCTAAAAAGTGAAAAAGTATCTATATGAGGCAGGAATTTCCCATGCTCGTTATGATGACTAATGACAAAATATTAAAATCAAACAAGAAATGATTCTAACCAGTTAACATTGTGGTTGTTGACATGTTGATGGTTGATGATGATAACCGTTGACACCCTCAAGGGTGCTTATTGACAAATATATTGAATCTGGTTCACCCATGTGTTGGCTTGTTGGGGCCTAACCCAGGTTTGGAGTTAGATAGCCAAAAGAATCCCTGTGCTACTGGCCCTTTTGGTAACAGTCCACAGAACTACGGACTGAGGTCTCACCTGAAGTAGTATGGGAGGATGTTAGAACCAAGTTTCTACACCCTTGAGATGTCTAAGGGGTCGATTTAGTCCATCAGTGAACACCTTCACTCTGGGTGCTTCATGCACTCTTCTATCCTATGAGGCCTTAATGCCCTTGCGCAACCCTAACCAGGGGCTGTGGGGCTTTTGCATTGCTGGAGCAGCGATCTGCACTGTTTTCCCAAGTCACACTCTGGATCTTACCTATATTCTTATGACAGCTAGTTATCTTCATGTAAAACAATGCCTTATATTATATTTACTTGTTTAGCACATTCATATCAGTTCACGCAGTAAATAGACAGTGAACATGTAAATCATACACAATATACTTCAATGCATAAAACAAGAAGAGATACACAGAAATATGGTAAAACTTCTTCTTTATTAATGCTTTCAACTAGTTACAGACTCAACCTGCCCTATGTACTCAGCTGCAGGGTTCTACGCACTTAGCTTCGGACTACTAGGCCTCTACGCACTTAGCTACAGAACCTTCTCCTACCCTATGAGCCAAAGACACGACCTACACTTCGACTCAATGGTTCATTGATTCCTTAGGTTCATTGATCCATCCTCCTTTCTACACTTAGAGCCTTGCTCTATTTATACAATGGTATGGTTCGTGAACCATGGGTAGATCCTTCAAACCAACATTACTTTACAAAAACAAGGGCAGACAACCCTATGACTCTATTATGACTTCGTGCTCCGTGCCCACATATTTTGGAGTATTTACAATGGACTTAGTTAAAACTTGGGTTGTAAGTCCCAAAACATGCCTTTGTGGGGATCCCATGCTCAACAGGCCCCTAACCCAAACATCGTGACTCTCCCTCAAGACAATCTGTCGGTGCAGAGATCTTCGTGCAGAGACCCTCCAACTCTACTTGGACAGTTGGCATCACAGTAAGCAGCTGCCTGCTGAATCTCAAGTACTCGTTGTTCTGAGACCGCAGTGTCAAAACTACTTCCCTGGATCTAGTCCTGCATCCCCTACATCTATTGATAGTCCTATGCCTTCCTTCAGCTCCATGGGCGTAATGTGTCAGCTAGTCAAATAGTTGGGCCACTTGTGTAGGGATTTAGTTAATTGCCATTCACTTTGGCTGGGAGAGGTTCTCCATTTAGCTTGACTAGCTACACCATACCTTCGTCTGTGACTTTGTTAACAACGTATGGGCCCAACCAATGCATCTTGAACTTCCCCAGAAATTTATCAAACTGACTATCATATAGGAGCGCTAAATCGTTTACCTTGAAGGTGTGCAACTTAATATGTCGATTGTGTCAGGCCTTTTTGAGCTACTTTTGTACTTTTTGATGGAGGCCAGCTAGAAACCACTCCTCTTCGAGTTCCTCCAAATGCACGAGCCTCTCCTCCAGGGCTCTGTGGTCCGTCATACCTGTGAGCACTACAATGTGCAGACTAGGCACAATATTCTCCATTGGCATGACAACTTCCATGCCATAGACCAACCGAAAAGGTGTTGTCCCATCAGTTTCTTGCACGTTGTCCTATAAGCCTATAGTACTGTAGGTATGCACAGGTCCCAATCACTCCACTGCGCATTGCATACATTGGTCAGCGCAGTCTCCAATATTTTGTTAAATGCTTCTACTGTTCCATTGGCTTGTGGGTGGTATGGTCTACTTTTCTGATGATACACCTGAAAGTCTTATGTCAGCACGCTAATTGTTTCATTTAGGAAATGTGTACCATGATCACTCATCAAGATATTGGGACATCCAATTCATGTCAATATGTGTTCAAACAAAAACTTTGCGGTCATGACAGCCATGCAATCTTTTACCGACTGTGCTTCTACCCAATGAGTCAGGTACTCTGTCGCAGTGATAATGTATCTCACACCCATCTTTCCCTGAGGTTTGATAGGTCCTATGAATTTGATAACCCACTTCTCAAAGTATTACATCATCATTTGCGGATTCAAGGGCATATCGTCCCTCTCCGACTGCATACCTGTTCTTTGACATACATCACAGGCCTTGTAATGTGCTTTTGAATCCTAGTGAAGGGTTTTCCACCACAACCCTGCATGGAGGATCTTCTCCGTGGTTGCTCACCCTGCATAGTGTCCTCCCGTAGTGCCCCCATGTGCGTCCACAAGTATTTTTCTTCATTCAAATTCAGGTACATACCTTCACAGTATTTCATCATTTCCCATCTTATATAGGTGCCCCACAATGACAAAAAAATATGTCGTGCACATGACCAGTTCCTTCTTCTGTTGTATGGAGTATTCTTTTGGCGTAGTTCTCATCATTAGAAATTCAATTACATCTTCAAAATGTCCATTTGATATGCGCATAGCAAAGAGTTGTGCATCAGGTAATCCTTCCTCCAAACTAGTAGGTTCCTCTCTTGTCTCAATGTGTGACAAGTGATTCAGTCCAGCGTTCAAGTGTCTAGGCTTCACAACGACCTCAAAATCATATTCTTGGAACAATAAGAGCCACCTACATATGCACCCCCAACACAGGCTTATTGACCAAGTATTTCAGTGTGGAATGATCTGTATACATCTTGAAGTGTCCACCTAGGAAATAGTGCAGGTATTTTTAGAGTGCATACACCATAGCCAATCCCTCACATTCAGTGGTGGAATAGTTCTTTTTTGCTTTAGATAATCTATGACTCATGAATGTGATAGGGTGATCCAACCCCTCTCCACCCTCCTGTGTTAGTATTTCTCCTAGCGCTATACACGATACATCAACATGGACATGAAACTCCTCATCCCATTTCGAGAAGACAAGGATTGGCACAAAGGCCAATTTTTCTTTTAGTACATCCAGGCTCTTCATACAGTCATCATTCCAACAGAATGTGAAATTTTTCTTCAACAACTTCTCCATTGGCATGGTGATATGGGCATAGGTTTTGATGAACTTCCTGTAATACCCCTTATGTCTCAGGGTAGTGCGTAGTTGTTTGACACTTCGCAGCACTTTGAAATTCAGAATCACCACAATCTTCGTGGGGTCTACCATCAATCCCTATTTGTAAACAACATGTCTCAACAGGTTCCTAAAGGGAATGAGGAACATACACTTCTTAAAATTCAACGCAATTTTGTGTCATCAGTAGGTATCCAACATCAAGCATAAGCTCATTACATGGTGCTTAACCAATCCAAATACAATCCAGTCATCCAAATAAACCTCTAGGAACTTGTGGATATATTCCTTGAATGCTACAACAACTATGCACGAAACGATGGCCAACGCATTCTTCAACCCAAGTGGCATAATGGTGTAATGAAAGTAACCCCACTTGATTACGAAGGTGGTCTTGCTCCTATCTTCCAGCACGATCTTCATCTAGTGGTACCCTGAGAACCCATCAGTAAAAGAATATGCTTCTTTCCCACCAACATTTTCCAATACTTCATCTTTGAACGGAGTTGGGAATGGGGCATGCACACATGCATCATTCAATTTTCTGAGATCCATGCATATTCTTATCTCACCCTTTTGCTTCCTTTCCTGCACCACCATAGGGCTTACCTAATTAGATTCTTCCATCGACTCAATGATTCCAGCTGCAAGAATTTTTTCTACTTCTACGCGGAGCTTTTCCTTGTATTTTGGATTCAAGCAGTAAGGCCTCTACGTAGTTGGCTTCATGTTAGGTTTTTAATGTGATATTCATCATCACTAAATCATTGATGATTCCCTTTAAGTCTATGATCTTCGTCAGGAATAAGTCCTGATACTCGCGGAGTAACTCAGCGACCTTATCCACCGTCATGTCATCCTAGTAGTCACCGAGCATTGCATACTTAGGTTTGACTTCCATACCAATGTTCTATTGCTTTGTCTTTATTGGTGCAGTTATGCCAGGGTCTTCAACCAGTGGTCCTTGAACCTTGCAATGGCCTTCAATTTCTAGAATGTTAACCTTTTGCAGATTCTTGTCGTCATCTTCAATGTTTACATTATAACATTCTAGCATGTAGCTCAGTTGAGTAGCCCATTCAGGCTTAACCAATTCTATTGGCCCCTAGGGTATCTTCAAGATGGCTACTTTTATTTCTTGTAGCGCATCATCAATAGTGTCCCACCAATGATCCTCAAAAGTGAAGGTTAATAGAAACCGTTTAGGCAGGATATCACATTCACTCATCCCATGGTGTAGCTCTATCTCTATATACCAATTCATGGGTATAATATCTAGGGTATGATAGAACAGGTGCACCCACTCAGGTTGTGGCTCTTCCCCATATACTTTTGTCCACTTGGCAAGGTGCACGCGCGGATCATCCCATCTATAATATTTGTTTGTGAGACACATCTGAGGCTTCCCAAAATGCATACACATCATTCTCCTACATTAATGCCAGTCCTCAAAGCTTCCTTGGTGTGTACCCCACCACCTCGCTGATGTAGTGTGCAGTACCCATTTGAAAGCTTCGAAACGTTGTTGTTCTGGAACTTATCTTTCAAACCTATTCAAAAAAACATCTGCCTCACTTAACCCATCATAAGTAGGCAAATCCCTTACCCCTGTCACTACATACTGCAACGATATCTTCATCATGTTAAAGTTCAGCGTGGTTACCTTGTGTAACTAGTTCTGCCATTGTTTTATCTCTTCATCAGAATCTGATGTATAGGAGCCTTCACGCTCCCATGAGATCCATCCATCCGCGGTGGGATTTACCCAGTATTTCTCTTGTGCAGTTATCTTGTAGATGTAGTCTAAGTCGTCGTCACTTTCATAGTTGCACACTGGCTCCATGTAGCACAATCCTTATGTAGGGTCCAAAGGGATGACTACACCCAGGGATTTTTTCTCAAAGATCATCTTGCACTTCTTTAGGTTTATCACCTCAGTTTTGTTAGTGGCCCAATCTATTCCTAATAGCATGGGGTAGGGATTGTTGTCATCTAAAATCTCTATCACTTAAAAGTCTGCTAGCGCACTGACTCCTTCAATATCCATTGTGATTCCTTGCAATATCTCCATAGGTATTATCTTTTGTTGGTTCTCCATTCACAAATAGATAAGAGACCACTGCAACATTCACAATTGGAATGTTCACATCTAATCCTAGATCCAAAATCACTTGTTCCATCTCGTATTGCCCAAGATACGTGATCAAACTCATTTTCTTACCATCCTCGTTGCGTGATTTCCAATTTTCTGGACTACGTGCAATTCTCTTGGCATAGTCCTAGTGCATCTATTAATGAGTTCCTACAATCCTTTTACAGCCTTACTATGGTGCAATAGCTTCATTCATGTTTCTAGGAATGTCGTGAGCATTGATGAATCCATTTCTAGCTCTGGTCTATCTTTGATTCTTGGAGTGGAGGCATCAACGAAGCTCTTATTAGCTTCCATGAATGTTTCCTTAGCACTCTCCAAATCAAACTTTGGTTCTTTTGTTAGAGCCTTGCGAACCCATTACTATCTTCAGGCTGTGTGCCTTTATCATCCCCTATCGTAATTCCACTTCGAAGCACAATATTCATGTTAGGGTCTTCCTCGCGTAGCTTAGACCTCATCATCTACAAGTTCTAAGTCGGGGGAGGTTGGAGCGCTCCCTTGTCGCACAGCCTAGCTATCCATGTGAAGCAACCCTTTGTCTCATGGTCAAACAATGTACAATATAGACATGATGGATGCATTGAATTTGTACAATCATGAGCATAATGTCTAGGCCCTCCACAATTGTAACATATCAGCTATCTGTGACCTCTTCTAGGTCCTCCTCCACCTCGGCCTCATCTGTAGCCTTGAAATCTGGTTCGCATCATCCTTGTGTTTTAGTCAAGGTGCTGCGTTTCAGCCTGAAATCTATAGGTGGGATTACTATCCACCATCAACTCATAGCTTGTACAAGTGTGCTCATCATGTCCCACTGATCTACAAAAATTACAAAACAACTATTGCGAATTCTGCATGAACTTTTGCAACAGATGAAAGTTTTCATAAATATGCTTTCCCCTTATTTGACAAATTGTGCACCACAAAGTAGGAACTGCAATGGTTCTTCTTGTGCCTCTAGTCTTAAAGGCATCAAGCCTCCTCCTACAAGGTAATTCTAGAACACCAGGTAGTGGTCCTTGTCATGACCTTGACCCTTAAATTTAACACATAATACCTCCTGGTGCACCTATGGCTATCCTGAATTGTTTCAGACTCTCCATCTCAAGGTATAAGTTTTTCAACTACGCGTGGATCTGCTGAAATATTAGGTTCAGTTCCTGTGTCGAGGTCTCATGCAATCTCATCACAATCTCCGAGGCCTTTGCCTGAGTTGTTAACCTTTGTTGTGACAGCGCGTTCCTCAAATGTAGTGTTAGAGATGCTACAAACCATTCGCGTGTTGTCCATCCGTCAAAGTCATATTGGCGTCACGAATTGTGAACTTCAGTCTCTGATCCAACTCTCAAGGAGTCCTGCCCAATAGCATTATGATTCTCTTGAACTTAATGATCAACTATTGACTTCAGCCTACTAAATTCTTTAGAATACTTAATATACCAGGTCAGTATGCAATCCTGTAGGGTGCTAACTAGCATCACTTTATTTATATTATCATCTGTAACTCCCTTTGCTTCCCATACAGCCCTTATGTTGACTTGTTGGGGCCTGACCTAGGTTCAGAGGTGATTTAGCCAATCAAATCTTGGTACTACTAGCCCTTTCTGCAATAGTCCACAGAGCGTGGACTAGGGTCTCACCTGAAGTAGTATGGGAGGGCACAAGAACCAAGTTTCTACACCCTGGAGATGTATGATGAGTTCAAGTGGTGTGTAGTTTGACCCTGCACGCACGTCGCTATGTGCAAATACCCGTACCTCACAGCCTGAGATTATGCCTTCGCGCAGCCCTACTCGGGGGCCGAACACTATTATTACCCAAGTCGTTACTAGTATTTCACTGTTAGTTGATCAATTCAACCTACTTGCATGCTTCAAGTTATACGTAGCAATATAAATCATTCATACAGGTGTGCACAATAAATAAACAATATATTTGTAATTTACATCAAACATGTAATAACCCAAGAATAGATACACATAATTAAGATAAAACTTCTCTTTATTATTTTCTTCCTCAGTTATAGACTAGACTCCACCCTGTACACTTAGTTGTAGGGGTCCGCACACTCAGTTGTGGATTACTAGGCCTCTATGCACTCAGCTCTACAGCCTTCTCCTACTCTACGACCCAAGACAAACTTAGACACTTAGACTCTTTTCCTTCGCTTCTACTTCATTGTCTATTACTTAGTTATCTTTTACACTTAGAGCCTCACTCTATTTATACAATCCCATGGTCCACAGACCATGGATAGGCCACCATTACATTACAAGACTAGGGCGGACAACTGTGTGATTCTATCATACATTTCGCACTCCATGCCTACAATGTGTGGAGTCTTTACAACAATATTAAGTCAAAACTTTGGCTTTGAGCCCCAAAACATGCCTTGGGGGGATTCCATGCTTAACAGACCCCCAACAAAAACATCGTGACTTGCCCTCGAGTCACTTGGTTAGCGTAGCAATCTTGACATGGAGTGTCTCCAACTATTCTCGAATTGTACTTAGGTTTGCAACGCACTGAGCTGCTACTTGTTGTATCTGTTGCAACCATTGTTTTGAGACCTCTGTGTCTGGGGTGCTTCTCTGCATCAATGTGTGCATCCCCTGTATGTGTGCGAGCTTTCCTTCTATGTTTTCCATGATAGTGAAAGCCTCATTGATCTAAGGCTGAATGCATGCTTTCAGAACTACCTCCTTGTGTCGCACCATGTCCACCTACTCCTTCATTGATTTGGCTTGTTGCAACCTCACAAGCCTCTTGGTGAGGACTACTATCTGCGCAGTTCCTCAGACACTGTCGTATTGCTGCTGGAGTTCTTGCACTTCTGTCTCCAAGCATTGGATGTTGGGGTCCTCCTCCAGAGTTATGAGGACCTCAAGTGCTTGTTCCAACACGCTGGTACAGTCCCGCACTACACCTCTGATTTCCTCCAGCTTTACTGTGATAGTGCTAACGCATTGTTCTCTAAATTCTGGGGGAGTGGATGGTTGCGCCTTTGGCCACAGCTTGGTGATCTGAAGATTCAACTCCAGCTGAACCTTTTTTGTTTCTTCCCTAGCCTTTCGGACTCCTTCTGCTAGTCTGTGGATCCACACCTCCGTTGGTAGATCTGTTGGGATAGCTAGCTCCAGGACATTGTGGCAAGCGTCGCCTACCACCTCCAACAACTACTGATTTTGTGACACCAATTCATCACACTACAAGCTGAGTTGTTCCATATTTATCTTTTGCTTGCTAAGGACTTGGATCACGTGGCTCTCTCTAGTATGCAACTCTACTATTATCCCACCTTGTAACAAATATAGTGTCTCATGCAAAAGGGCAGCTAGATTAAGGCCAAGACCCTTCATCATGCTAACCAAAAATCTATCGACCTCATTCGCTGTCACTAGGGCCCCTTCTATCAACACTATTGTGTTTTCCATCTGTGCACGTAACATCTGCTCTGCTGCTGAGGATCCTGCTGTGAGGTGGGTTGAAAGGGTACCCACCGGAGGGGGATGCACCTATAACTCCTGCAACTACGCCCTCTGGGCCCCTAACACAGTCTAGTGCTCATGCATAAAATCCTGAAGAGCCTCATTGATGACATCGCACATTGTCTCGCTGATGTCATGGAGATCACCCTCGGTTAGGGTGATCGGGTCAATGGCCAACTTCGAGGCCTTGACCTTCTTCCTCTATCCTGCTCTCTCTATTGTGTGTGGGCACTTCAACTGTGTGGATGTGGTCCCTAGGTCCATGCTCCCTTCTAATGTTTTTTCTTCTTTTCCTCCTACCTCTATGAGGGCGTTGCTTGGTCCTCTCCCGCCTTCATGGTTGCTTCCTGTGATGCGGCTGCTTCTACGACCTTTTTCTACTCAGCAGCTTTCTGCGCTACTTCCTACTCTACCTCTGACTCAACTATTGTTGTTTCCTTCTGCCTTTTCTCAGCCAAATATGTGATGCGCAACTTGGCATCATCCTTCTTCTTTTGTGTTGTCACCCTCTCAAGTTATGCAAGATCTCAAGCGAGCCATTTTAGAGGCCATGCCTCCAAGGTAGTGAAAATGGCATCGTCAATGGCTACAAAAGGTAGCTTTGTCCCCTTCTTCATTGTGTCCTTGCACAGCCTGATGTATATATTATGCATGTCAGCTTTGAATTCTGCAAAACTCTGTAGATTGTTGTACAATGTGGGAAATGAGTGTGGCTTCCGATTGACCCACATCTAGATGTTCATCTCCATGTGCACCCAGGAGGTCTTGTTGTCGCATATCCTTTTCATATCCTTCATGGCCCAGAGCGAAGCATAGTTCGCGGCCTCTGGTAACTCTCTATCAATTGTGGGGAATTAACTGTCCTCCGGCAGTTCTCCTGCTATGAGCACTATGGATAGCGATAGCCACACATAGTGGAAGGTTTTACCCTGCTCCTAGGCTTCGTGCCAATTCTTCAAGAATTGTGTGTAGAGGAATTTAGCCTAGATAAACTAGACCCCGTCCGTGCACTGCTCGGCCAATGTGATCACCGGTGCAGGTACTTCGTCTACGTGGAACTTGTTGTGTGTGGAGCATGATTGTTCAGAGGTCTTTGTTTCAGCCGGATGTATACCCCAGGAAGTTTTGTACACCCCTCCACGTGGGGGGGACTTGTCCCCCCGTGGGGGTCCGAGGGCCAGCGGTCCCCCGGCGGGGGCTCGGGGGCAGCGCCCCCGAAGCTAAAAACAGATGGTAAATTTGCCTTGTAAAAGTATAGTAATTTCTAGTCAATCTGAGCCGTTCATTAGGCAGATGATCTGACGGCAAAACTTATGTTTAGTTTAGGGTTTTTTGCCCTAGAAGGCAACCCCTCTCTTTGTATGAGGGTATTGTATTTGAGGCAGCGATATAGAGGTGTATTCTGTGTGTGTGTGTGTGAGCGAGAAACAGAGAGTTGAGACTGTGAGAGAAAACAGAGGATATTACAGCGGCTTTGCTGTAGGTTGTGTCTCTTCATTTTGCTGGATAATAGAAAGGAAGGACTGGCTGTTCGAGGGGGACGTAGCCCAA